>JAQIWR010001618.1:0-13141 GCA_034695945.1 Glomeris hexasticha
CGTCACTATAAAATTTGCTGTTTCATACTGACCCCCCCCCCCTTCCACTCCCTAAACACGTCACGTCAAAATGTGTCAAAAACCACCGTACGACTTTTAAAGGAGAACTGACACGGTCTCTGAGCATACCCTGAAAATTTTCCTAGTTTACTGATCGATGTCAAAAAAACCATTGATGCTAACGGAAGTTTTGTCAAAATTTGTAAAAAAGTTATTAGCGATAGAAGTTTGGCGAAATTAGGCGAAATAGCCACGCCCAAGCCACACCTCCCATTCGAATTTGCAAGGACACATTGACAGAGTGTGGAACTTCTGTGGAACTGTAGCCTAATGTTACAGGTATAGGAGACAACTGACGGTTATATCTCTGCAATCCCTCAACTAATCAGGCTCAAATTTGTTTTTTTCTGTAATTTCAATTAGTATACCTGATAACCTGTGCCAAATATTTTTGAAATCCGTTTTATAAGGTATGATCCTGTCAGTTCTCCTTTAAATAGCGTTTCATCCAATGTCTATTACACTGTGTTTTGGACAGAGTCATTAAATGACTCCGCCATGTGACAAAAACGTTATAATGAAGTTGCCTTCATAAAGGTCCATTATATCTAGCATGAAAGGGACGTCACTTTTCATATTATAGGCTACCCCCACCCCCCAGCCCTTATCACCATTTGTCACAATTGCCCGACCCCCCCCCCCTTCCCCTTCAACATAGGGGCGTCATTGGGGAACGTTCCCAAAGACTCCCGCTCGTGCCCTCCCCCAAAGTTGAGTCTTTCTCTGAACAGACAGTAGTGCCCATCCATGGGCATGGATTTTGTACAACAAATGTACAACTCCATGCAGCCAAAAGTATTGTCGCGTACTGTGTGCTCCTGGAAAGGCAACTGACTAAAGCTTAGTTCCCATGTATGCGTCCGGGACGCGTGTGGTAATGCGCAGCAGTGATGCCAGCAGTGAACCGTGTCACTGCCGCGCAATTCATGCATGATTTCGTTTACACGTATGCGTCACTGCCACAAGTCAGCAGTGGCGACATCAAAATGAAATGAATAGGATTTTGCATGTACCTGCACTTTTATATAAAACGGTATTATTCTACCACCCAATAAGATTGCACGAAACCACTTCACATCTGTAGCCAAATGGGGTTTAGATGACCACACCCATAAACTTTAAGATGTGTTTAAAGTTATTTGATTTGTGACTTGTAAACAATAGAAGATAGATCGAGGCCCAGTTCCAATGGAGAATGTTACCTAATTGAGAATAATAGCCACCATCAGGCGCTACTGGGCACAAGTGACTAATTGGTTGATTGGGGGCATCAGAGCAATGCAGCTACAATTTGGATGCAATGTCATGCTTTTGTGATGCAGTGTGACGCTACATTGGAACAAAGGAATGCCACTAATTGCATCAGGCGTAGACCGTCACAAAATGAATATAAAACTTTGTATACTCCTTCGCAGTGAAAGTTTTCCGAAAGTAGGTTCTTATGTGGGGATGTAACCCTACACTAGGGAAAGGTACAGTCATTTCGGTTAAAGTATGGTCAATTCATTTGGGTACCAGTACTGTAACCAATCAAATGAATGACTGCCTTTTGGGACGCCATTCTGGTGCTAACTTGCCGGTTCCCACGTGTGTTGGATATATTGCCATAAAAATGCTAAAATGTCACCAATGTTGTACTTTTGTGCACAAAACTGCCGGGATTGGACCAAATGTTTAGGTTATGGGCTTTTAGATGAGAGTTAAAGGGACAGTCAAGTCAACAAAAACATTTTAATATGTTATTCAGAGTGATAAACTATAGAGAATGGCTATTTGGTATATGTTAACCAATTCGTAATGGTTACCCGTAGAGACGGATTTGCCGATGGAACTATTTCTTTGCACGGATTGAAGGCCAAATCACCCATGGGGGTTGAGAAAGAGAACATAACGCCTCCGATCGAGCAGGCGAAACGACCGTTACCACGGCATCTGGCTGTCACCGTCAATTGGCTGCTCCCCTCTATACAAAAACGGGTAGGAAATTTTGTTGAAAACAAGGAATGCGTGCGCTGCCGAGCACAGCCTTCGCCAATGTCCTCTCCATTGCCTTTACTTATAACGGCTGTTGAATTTGCTGTCAGCATACCTTTTTCGAATTTATTTTATAACTCGTTAACCATTGCGAATTGGTTAACATACCAAATAGCCATTCTCTGTAGTTAATCACTCTGAATAACATATTAAATTTTTTTTGACTTGACTGTCCCTTTAAATATTTAAAACCACGTAAATAATTCGTCATGTTTTATACAACTTACATAACCAGTGTAAACTTTATTTGTATTTGCATAATATCCAAGCTTCTCACCTGATATTTCCCGATCTGTCCCCCGAAGCCAAATGTTGGCCATCGGGACTGATGCGAATGCACCTGACTCCGTTCTTCGAGTCGTACGTCGTGTCCATTTTATCCGTCCCATTTCCTGAAACAGACCCACCAATTATTCTAAGTTGCTCACTAAACAATAATTACATATATTAATTAACCCATTGCCAATCTAATCCTGCCTCCGAGTCCAGCTTCAAAACAAACTTATTTTTGCTCTTTATTAAAGTAACACTTTCTTTTAATTATTTAAAATTATCTTTTCCTCCACCTCCAGGGCAGAAATCAGGTTAGTGACGACAGGTTAAATAAATAAACACCAACCTATATTGCGATCCGTATCGCACAAGAAAGCCAAGTCCTCATCTACGTACATCACTTTGAGCAATTCCTGATAAGCATTGACGAAATGTCGCACGTCAGTCGCGAGGTAAGCAAATCATCAAACATCATTGTCTAATCTGGGACACCCTGTTTACTCACATTGCTGTATATATTTCTTTTGTAGGAAACCGTGGGCGACATGTTTGCGTCCAGGTTCCAGATGCGAATCGTGTCGTCGCTAGAACACGTGACGAAGGAACCGGAGGGAAGCGCAACTTGGCAATTGCTCGGCACCGTGGGATACATCTACACCGCGATCGAAAAATACCGAATTCATTCACCGTGTGACGTGGGATCGAGTGGCAATCGATGAAATACTCTACCTCGATACCCCAGATGCAAGCGGAATGATAGAGGAACGAATGCGATTTGCCCACTTTCTTTATATCCTTCACGTCCCACACGTACAGACTGTGGTCGTTGTAGATGCTCGTCACCTTGCGGCCAGTTGCGTCGTACGTGATGGCTATTGAATCGGGATATTTGGCACTCTGAGGATGAGATCCCATGTGACTGCAAACACAGATTATAAGTAGTAAATAAATTTGGACTGAATTTTTTCACCGGTTCACGCTGACACTTACGCTATGGACGTTCCCTGGGTGACATCAACACCCAAGTGGTGTGTACGGGGCAATGTAGTGACAAACTGCAACGAGTACGGACTGAAACACCTGATGATTCCCTCGGCGCAACCGATGAAGATGAAATCGTTGCCGACGGCCAGACAGTTTGCGCTCGGCGTCTGAATTTAAAACCAGAATTCACATTATTTAATGCAGAAACAAATCCAAATAAAAGCACACTGACTAGTCTAGCAGCTTTAAAGTGGGTTCACGCGAGTTTGGATTTAACTAAAAAGCAAGAAGAATTGGAAACTGGAAAATGCAACAATTTATAGTGGTGGTTCCATCCAATAAAGATCTGCTAATTTACTCTGAATAAAAATTATGATCAGTTCAAAAAGGATTATATGCAAATTACTTTATTTAAAGGTGAACTGAACAAGTTTTTGGTCGACATCAGATCAAATCGTAAAAAATCACGCCATAAATTAGCAGCATTGTTGTGAAATGTGAGCACATTTGGTGCATTATCCTCGCTCACAATGATTTTTGATGTTTAAATCGGGGGAGTACGAAACGCTTTTACAGCACAATCGGTAAAACGCTCATAACTTTTGTTTTTCAATTTTAAATCCATTTCTGCTTCCACCAGTGTTATAAGGGACACATTAACTACTTAAAAGCCGATTATCAGGGTAACTTACAAAACTTCTTCAGTTCACTTTTAAGGGTGAATATCGTTGTCATGACGATAGATGATAACGCCATCTAGTGAGCGGTATGGACATTAAAAGTAACAACCATAAAAACGTTCAAACTTTTTAAAATATTGTTGTAACGTAAATTGGTCACATAAACAACGGTTTAAATTGCGTCTTCTATTGGAAGAATTCTGGTTACAACAATATTTTATAAGGTTTGAAAGTTTTTGCTTGGTGATGGCCATACCGCCCGCTAGATGGCGTTACCATCGACCGATCAAGACGATATTCAACCTTAAGCTCAGAGCATATATGCATGTGTTGTATAATAAGGACTATATGGACTTTAAAAAGAGAAATCCCAATTGACATACTTCCCTGTTAATGCCTATTTTAATTGCTTACAAATGCTAAAAATTGAAAATACTGTAAATCATTTCTGTAATTCCACAACCTTTTATGCATCAATGAGCTTTCTTAATATTAAGTCACTGGCTTCACGTCCCAATTCAATCACGCGTGTCGAAAAATATTCTCTCGCTTACCTAGTTCACGCATTGAATTATCCCACAAACCGTATAATCATTTCAATAAATTGCAAAAGCAACCGTGTTAATATACCAACAAAAGAAACAGCGTGTTAAACAGAGCGTACAGAAATAATCCCAACTACTGCAATAACCACTCGACTACGGTTTCATTTAAAGGTTCCCGGCAAACAACCGCGCACACTGACCTTTTCCTTTCCACGCTTCGGTTACATGGAAGTTTGAAAGTGAAAGTTTTCATGTGTGATTATTATTACCGGGTTATTAGGGACATTGTTTCAAAATGCGGGGGCGAACTTACCCTCAACTCGACCCACTTGTCGAGAAGACGCCGACTGTTGAACTCGCAAAGCAGTCCGGATTTGGTGATGGCGAACGTGCTGGCGGACATTTCTCCGAGACCGCACGCGACATCGCAGAAGTTGTTGTTCCTCTGCTCGCCTAATATTGCCGACCTGCCCATCAGAGGAACGGGTTCCTTGTACTTGGAAGACCTCGAAGCGTACTCTAGGTACCAGAACTTCACGTGACGGTTCCCCACCGTTACGAAGTAGTTACCGCCTTGGGAAAATGCCACTGCTTTCACCTGAAAACCAATACACCTCGGTTATAATCAACTCGTATATAAATAAAGCAAACATCGTCTACTGTCAACAAACTCCAAGGTCCCGCCATCAATACAAATTACCTCGCTTTCAGTAAACTTCTACATAGGAAACCTCTGTTACTAGCAACTGGTTTCCCAACTAAGACCAGTTTTTGGACCCCTGATACTGTCAACTGAAAGGTCAATCATATGTGATGGGTTATTTGTACACACTTATTATTGTTACCTCCAATACAAGAAATTTGGTCATGAAATTCATAGAAGTTTCTAATATCGTAAGTTCTTCGACAATAAACTTTGGCTATAGGAAACCTAAAATACCGGTCCCTTCGAGTTGACTGTAAGCGAGGTTCACTTTATTAGTTGGGCAACCTCATTTACCTTGGAGGAAACTTTATTGGAAGCTACTTTAATATTATTTCTCCAATCCCACACGCTGACTATCATGTCATGTTGGGAACCGACGGAGACGACGTACTTCAGATTCGGAGAAAATGCCTGTTTCAATTATTATAACATGTATTAATTTCTTTACACTTCAAAAATATTAAACCACATTATAGTAATTACCACGCAATTGATTCCGAACTTGTGGCCGGGAAACTCGGCGACTTGCAACCTCTCCTGAATGTCCCAAACGCGGACACTCGGAAGATGACCGCACTGAAAAGGAACAATACCAACAAGATTTTAATAATGACAGATTGTAATTAATTAACAAGGGATTATAAATACACATAAATAAAACCTCACTTCTCCTGTAACAACGTATTTGCCATCCGCAGACACGGCCAAGGATGTGATGGTCTTCTTGGAAGCGTTCACGATGTTGCTCTGCTTGTTCTTCCGAGGATTGTACACCACGATGACACATCTGAAATAGAAATCGAAAAGGAAATACAGATTAAAACAATAAATATCTTCAATTTCATCCCTACAAATATTAACAATTTCATTTTACATTCAAACCAAAGACAAAAACTTGTGCAGGACCCTGCAGGATTCACGTATACATGGCAAAACAGTCCTGCAGGAAAATAGAACTTCTGCAGCAATGTTCCTGCAGCACATGTCATGCAGTAGTACTAATAAGCAGAATTTGACAAGATTTATTTCCGAATAACCTACAAAAATTGTCCAAAAACAAACAAAAATATTCTCGCAAAAAATTAGCGTGCAGGAAACCTCCTGCAGAACTGTGCAGAGGGTCCTGCCTTGATTTCTGCATAATATGCACAATCCTGCAGACACTTTTTTGTCTTGGGAATTCCATGTATTGTTTAAATATGCATTTAATTATTTGAGAAAAAAAAACTAAAAAAGTTTGTAATACAGTATAAATTATTCAGCAAGACTTGAACGTACCCTTTATTACTCTACACACCTATGCATTGAATTAAGGAATTTGTGTTGGTGTTAAACATCGTTGCATCAAGTTTAAAATTACCATTCTTTCGTAATAACAAATACCTTCCAACTTTTTCGCATACATATATATATTATGTATATTATTTGAGTGGGCGGATCAGTAACAGCATTTCTATCTATCCTTGAAGGGACATTTTGCACCAGAGTGACATTTTATTTCGTCAAAAACTTTCATTATGTTGCAGAATTTACAGTGGGCAAAAACAAATATACCAGCCATGCTATCTCAACTCAAGTTGACAACTCCTTAAAATCACGGTCACATAAGTATATAAGACAACTTTAAAATTGCTAATTTGTGAAAATTAATTTTCTGCATTCGTTGTGCGTTGTGCACCTAAAACACAAAAGTCACCTTCAAAACCTCACTGTTCAACTTTCTTTTTTATTATTGCAACTATAAAATAGCAAATAACCTTCGCCATTAATGAAGCATATCGCAGGTTTTTATTACGTACAGGTTGGAATTAAAATCGAGTGGGCCGAAAGTTCCTCCCTATCAAATGTCGATCATAAAAATAATATAACTATTAAATGCAATGCATATGAATATATTCTAATTGGATAAAGACGATTTTACTAATTTCCCTACATGGTGCATAATTGTAAATACATCAGAAGATTTTTTTTTCAAATATACTAAAACTGTATTTTCATAACAAATTTTCTCATGTTACTATAATAATGCAAAAACTATTTATAAAACGCAATTTCATTATACTATATAAATAATAATATTCTTTAAATAAATACATCATTACTAATTTATGGAATTTTCATAAATTATTTGAAATCACATACAACTAAAAATTAAAGCTTAATTTAACTTTATTTACAACTCTAATCTAATTTACAAACAATTAACTTTACATTTTTATTGTCATCAATAATATAATCGTCACAAATTCAGATTTAACTATTTAACTAATCTGGAAATAATATTTATATGCTTGCACTATATAGTGCTAACCTATTATGAAAACAATGAAAAATTGCCTTTCACCATTGAATGAATACATACTATATGTATATAAGGATGTTTTTTTATTATTTAAAATTTAGCATATATCTCACACGGGAAGTCACGAAACTTATTGTTTGCACGAGTAAATTGCCATTTTGGCCACCAACAATAAAAAATACAGAGATGAGCTTATTTTTTCCACTGTAGTATTATTATTATTATTATATTGTAATTGAGTTTCGCTTTATAATTCCGTGTTTGTGGGTCGATTTTTTAATAGCGTCGGTAATTGCAATTAAACGGTTTTTATTACGTTTTAGGCCCCATTCTGACCCACAACAACCATCTTTTATGTATTATAATATTAGAGGTGTGGCAGCTATATAGAATCCCGGCCAGAATAATGAATGGCGGCAGACATCTTTGAAATGCGGGTCGAGTTTTATTTCTTTTGTTGGAAATAGGCCTATGGGTCACGAGACAAAAAACTGGCAATGGGCCACCAAACTGCTGCACACTTTGCCCACTTTCTATATTTTACTATATTAGAAAACAGGAGTGGCATCTATTTGAAATTCTAATGAACTTACGAAGTTCATCCACAACTGCATTGCATGGCGGCCATTACGCCAGTCAGAATCTACGTACTGACTGTTATAATGGCTCGCAGCGATTTCCTTATTAAACATTCCTTATAAAAGTTGTTAGAAATACTACTATCAAAGTAGATAGTTAATTAAATGTTCTTATTTACAGTTACAACGCCATTTTGGACCTGTAATTTTTTATTTTGCAGATTACTATATTGTGTCTCAACTCAAGGTTGCAGCGATTCACTATTGATTTCTTGCTTTATTGAGTAAATATTTAAACCAAAAAAACTTTTCACGATGCAGAATTGATGCAACTTACTTAATAAAGTTAATTGATGTGTATTTTCCAAATATTTTTACTTAGGAATGATGTGGTCTTATCTTTTAACAAACGTTGAAATGTGCAATCTTGAGTTGAGACTCACTACACGTATAAAATATACGGATTAATTATAATCTAATCTAAAAATTGGGCAAAATAATTTTCAAATACAGTAAAACCTGTCTATATTGAACACCTACTACGGGACTGGCGAAAAGTGTTCAATGTAGAGAGGTGTTCAATTTACCAAGGCATGAAATTTTCTATGACTTATATAACGTTTGGGACTGCGAAAAATGGGTTCAATATAGACAAGTGTTCAGTTTATACAGGTGTTCAATATGACAAAATTCACTGTATACTCATATAAATTTAAATTAATTTGCAAATCATTTCAAAAATAGACAACTATGGTAGAATTTCATGGGACAGGAAAACATTTCCACCATAGACAGGTTTTCCAGCATAAAGAGATTTTTTATTTAAAACATTTATCATGGCCCCAAAAAATCAAATATTTCATCATAGACAGGTTTTCACGTAGTACAATTTATATCATCAAATATTATACTGTATAATTTGTAGATTTTCTTACTCATGAAATAAAATAAAATTGTATAATGTAATGGAAAATTTCGCAAATACTTGACAAACTGAATTTAATTTTTTGGAACACGATGGAGGTTTCAAATTGGGACAAGACACTCCCACAAAAGAAACAGCAATAATAATAACAAGTATTGAGTGCAAGTGTACTAAACATCACTGTGCCAATTTTTACTTCGTAATAAAAACCTATTTTTTTTTTACAAATCCATTTCCCTTTCACCGAACGAAAAATACCATATAAATTACAATTTGTCACCTATTTACGTGACAGCACATTTCCTGTACAGTTTTAAGTACAGTATAGTATTAATCGAAGCGTGAAAATGCATCAGTTGGCGTGCCATAGCATTCAAAATCCAAACTTGGGCATCACTTCCCTCCCATGACGTCACTTGCAACCAATTCAACTTTCCCATAATTACTCGCATTCCATCGTAATAGTAGGCCTATATAAACATGTTTTTCCTATTTTATATATCCCATTAAAAAATACCGGAAAACTTTTCCAAATAGTTATTCGTTCCAAAAAAAAATTACAAGTTCCCAAGTTTCACATTTCAATGGTTCCAGTTTTTAAAAAAATAATTATTCGTTTAATACTAAAAATATTGGTTGCTCAACATCGAGTACATATAATTATGAAAGAAGATTTTCCGGTTTACATAATATATTTCCATATGGAACCAGTTTTTTTTATTTCTTTAAAGGTCAAATGTCATTTCGTGTGTTTTGTTCCTTGAGTAAAAAAAATGGATTTCTGCAGAAATTGCTTTACTAAAAAATTAAAAATGTTATCCAAAATACCATTTACTCATACACTTCCATCCTACATTTCATTTACAAACACCCAACCATATTTTTCAGTTTTTTACCCGCTTTCTTTCAAGGTGGGAGGTAAATTTTTCAATCTGGCACTTTGCCAAAACAAGTTTCCCAGCATTAAAATCGTCATAAATCGTTCAATTTTTGGAAAAATCGCTCCATAATTTAACAACACCACCTCGGCAGTGTACCTGTTAATCAGTGAAAATTTGGTTTTCTTGTGTCTAGCCGATATTTTTTAAAAAATACCAAATTGAGCCATGCCAATCGGCTCTTCGGACCGCTGAATCTCAAAAAGTTACACTTGTAAAAACATGAAAGTTACGAGGAAGACACCTTTCCACATTGTCTAGACAACCATTTGTCATTTTCTTAATTATATTTGAATGTTTCCTATTTATAAATTGATACAGTAAAAAAGTTCTTACCCTGCTGGATAGACGATTGCCCCTGTATTCGGATCACAATCTAAAGATGCATTGCTGGACAATGTGAATCCCAAAACCCTTTCTAGTTTCACCTGTAAAAACGAGAAAAAAAACCACAAACATAAGTTAACTTTTGACATTTTCTGAAATTAGAAACAGAAATATAGCTTCAACAATATGCAATTTCCAATTGAAGGTCATGTTACACGTGAAAGGAAGCAACTTTTCTTGCATACCATCAAGGACAAGCAATTCGTTTTTTTTGTTTGTTTTTTGTTTCAAATTTAAAATGCTACAGGAAAGTAGGAGGACCATGTCACGGAAGTTACCGTCCTTAACTTCTAACTTGTAGTACTGTAATAACAAGAACCCCCATCTTTCTTTAATTTACAAATTTCCAAGCAAACCAGAAAAATTTCAGCAAGGTCGTTCAACTTCATGGAAGATAAAATTTTTAACTCAACTCAAACAAAAAAATGTGAGTTTGTCGAGCAGAAAACTGGAAATCCAGAAGCCCATTTCATAAAATATATTCCTCACTTTCTCCTTTTCTCCTTGGGCAACTTTTTTTTGTTAAAGGTGAAATAAAAATAAGAAAAGAAAAAAAAAATTGCGGCATTTTTTATCGATAGTTATTAATACAGCCTAATGTAGAGAGATATGAAACGAGGCTAAACCCTAATCCTAAAAAAACAACATGGCGGCATTTCTGAAAAGAAACCCAAAAATTATTTGCTACTTGTAATCAACACGTGCCACGCCCCTAAAATTTACTGAACATTTTAAACTGACAGGATAACAAAAATCCGAACAAATAAATAAATAAAATTAAAAACAGATGAAAAGTTACACCCACATTTCAAGTGCATGAACTCGTTTTTCACCCACACTTTGTGCAAATTTTTCACAATATGTCCTTTGTGTTTATTTCATGTCACTCACAACTCCATGTATGGAGTATGCACAAAAAAATGCAACATTTGTTCAATAATTTTACATTAGTTAGTAATCAATTACTCACAGTATTTCCAGAAATAAAACTTCATTTTCTGAATTTTTACAAACTCCACCCACATATTTATGCTTTTATTTATTGTATTACGATTCATTGAATTGGAAATTATTGTCATTACACAGAAAAAACCTTCATAAACGCATTGCACAAGTACAAATTGCGATTACAGCAATGAAATATTGCGCATCAAAATAAAATATCACATAATCTATCACTTTAAAAATCATCTTATCGATAGAAAAAATATAATCTATGTCAACAATAATATTATTTCAGGGGAATATGACTGCCGAAAAATGCATTTAAAGATTAAAAAGGTGTATTTCCAACTGACAATTCAACCAACTAATATATTGAAGTCATACGTTTCAAATATAACCATTAGGCCTACTAATTTTGTACGAAATAGGCCTATTTTGCACAATAAAAAACCTGATTAGTTACAAAACTTACTGGTTTTAAGTTCATCAAATGTTGCCCATCATCTTCACTGTTGTCTCCATTTCGTAAATTATTATTAACAACGTTGTTATCCATAATTGAATAAGTGTATAAGTCTGTTATATAAACACTTCAAGAAATATTCACACAACAGGTGTTCCTCGTCTGCTTTTCTGGATAAACTCCTTCAAAATTTCACAAACACACTTGGAAAGTTGGAAAGTAGGAGTAATGAAAACCACTACTTATTATTTACATGTTCGAACAACTGTCGACCAGTTTGCAAAACATACAAGTCCTTCGTAAAAAAAAGTCGATCACCTTCCAAAATATTCGCAAAAACTTTCTACGTGCCCCACTTGCTTTCCATATAGCCGTAAAATAATTTACAATAATAATCCAAGTGGTTAATTGCGATTAAAAATGTTGAAAAACGTTCCAAATCCGTTTCGTTGTTATAATTGCGAAGTTGGCACCACTCCGCATCCATCCGGTTCATTCCGTGTCCAAACCACTGTGACAAACGCCGGTGAATCGACGATTTTTGCTTCGCAAAGAGCACACCTGGATTTTAGCCTCTACGTCCGAGGCGCGCGAATCTTAAAAATCTAGCCTCGCATGACCAGGACTCGTTCTAAACGCCGCATATTCGATTCGGTGTCGCTTTTTGTTCGCGTTTTTCACCAACAAACATCGCTCGCTTTTGTGCATCGGCGTCCATGTATGGGCACATTTTCATGCACGTTATTATGATTTTTAACCGGATGAATTCTGATGAGACATGTATCGATTCCTGTACAGTATTTGTTTTGTATCGATAGATTTTTTGCGCTAATTTACCTCGTTTCTTAACCCATTTCTTTTCAATTTGTTTGAATAGAACATTACAAAGCAAAAACCTTATACAGAAATGTTTTGTATTTAATTAGAACATTTAATTAAAATTTAAGTATTTATTTCCACATTTACTAAATGCAATTTTTAATCTATTATTGACTTTGATCAAAGGATAATTTTGTGAAGGAATAACATTAACAAATAATGAAAGGAAAAACGGTAAGCAACAATATGTTACAGGGAGTTTGAGAAATCAGGAGTTCTTAAAAACTCCTAGGGATTTTTGAAAATCATGATCGCAACAGGGATTTTCAAAAATCCCTAGGAGTTTTGAGAAATTATCAATCCGTCGTCCGATATCGATAATATCGTCATATCGATGCAAATTATGCAAGAAATTGAATGCAAAATGTCATATACATGTGCATTAATGGAGTGTTTTGCGGAAGAAATGAATTTAAAATTAGAATATCCTATACTATCACTG
>JAQIWR010001619.1:0-13135 GCA_034695945.1 Glomeris hexasticha
CCAGTGGTGCGTGTTTTTCGAGAGAATGACGTCAGAATGTTCTAGCTTTTAGTATATAAGGAAGAATCCATCTAACGGCACAGGGCTGTACTATTCGACAAAATGTATTTCTCCAGTTTCTAAACAGAAAAGTACAAAAGTCAAAGCATACATAGGACAACTCTTTGATCGACATTGATAATTGTATTTTTAATATGTTATTGTTATTTCCTTGCAGTTTCAGCTCCTGTAGAAGTGACCAACGTGACTGCAGTTGTGGACAGGACAGGAGAATTGCCATGTGATACCGTTTCCCCCATTCCTGGGGACGATATAATATTAATTCTTTGGTATAAAGGCATTTCGGGCAACCCCATTTTCAGGTTAAGTATTTTGTACGCTATTACTGTATATAAAAGTTGCTGAGGAACCTTCAAAAATGGCCTGGACTCAAAGTTGTTACAGCTAGTATTCAATTCAAAGCTGTGGGATTTCACTGCAGTAAACTTTCAATGTTTGAGAGGTCTTTATTAAATAATTGCATAAACAACATAGCAGAGGTGTTGCACATTTACATAATTTACAGACAAATGGCAAATCTGTCAATTATGCATGCAATCACACCCAATTATTAACACGTACATCATTTTGGCAAGGATAACTTGCAAGGGAGTATCCCTGGAGTAAGCTTAAATTTTTGATGTGCAGCACCTTTGGTGGCGAAAAAATTGTGTGGCACGCCCTACATTTTATATGTAACACGTGCCAGTAAATTGCCCATTCCTATACACAGTATTCAAGATAACCACACATTGCTATTTTCCATATGAAATTTATTGCCTTTCATATTAAAATTGGAAAGGTGGTAGCCTAATTGAGATTTGGTTTTATTTCTGCAGTTTAGACCGAAGGGTGGACAAGGGTCCCCCAAAGATTGACACGGTGGAAGAATTCAGTAACAGGACAAGTTTCCAATATGCACAACCACCGAATTTGTTAAGAATAAACAATATTCGACTGTCTGATGAAGATGCTTACAGATGCAGGGTGGATTTTAAACAGTCTCCGACAAGGAACAGTATTGTGAACGTTACCGTCATCAGTAAGTTATTTGCCTTGATTTTCTCATATATATCTTGTGCATGATGGAAGCCTGCGTCTCTGGTCTCCACTCACTGGGTAAATCATCTCAGTCAGTTGAACGCAATGATGCAGCCAAGTGGAAAAATTTCTGGCTAGGGAAAAATAACTGCAAATCCCCCTAGCTAATAATTTATCCCCAACACAAAAACACAAATCTAAGCTGCTACTCGTATAATAGCAGTAGCGAAATCGCCGCCATAAAATTGCCAAAATGAATACAAGATTGCTTTCTGATCTCATTTTCAACGTCATCATGTGATAGCTACACAGCGATGTACAGGGTGTGTCATAAGTCGTGCAAAATAATAACTTTTTATATTTTCCCTTCTCGTAGGCCTACCATTACATCGATTTACCCAAACAAATATTATTCCATGGAACTACATTTGGGCAATCACGAAATTGTAGCAAATATGAGCTTAATCATAGTCTTAATTATAAATTCCTAGAGATCGTATTGTCTTTGTTTGCTAGGAACTGTAGCAAATGTGAAACTAAACTTGCTCATTATCATATACAATTAGACAAATTCTCACTTTTGACCCTAATTACCCAAGTATCAACTAAGAACACAAGCTGGTCAAGGAGCACGTCGTCAATTTAACACATGGGTGGAGTTATTATAAATTACTATGCCAAGAAGACAAACAAGGTGTAATACCTACCAACGCTTCACAGAAAATCTTGTAAAAGTGCATCTCCATTAATTGCTACCATAACAATTTAATAAGCGTCATTAACACTTTGACTAGACTTCTAAGCAAAACTGATGTTGATATGGAGGAAATCACTTCAAGCAATAATGTTACTTTATGCAGTTTTGATATCACGTTTGATGTTCAACTATTATGTACTACAGTTTGTCTGATAGCAGTGACCATTTCAGACGTGGCACACACTTGCAACTCCTTTACTAAATGACCCTAAATGATATTTAAGAGCCACAATAACTCATAAAATGTTATCCTATAAACAAGATATCCCAGTTATAGCCTAATATATGATCGCCACAAAGGGGCAGCAAGTGTTCAAATAAAACTGAAAATCACTTTGACACTCCATTTGATGCCATAAAATGGCAATTTTAGGAATTTGACAAAATGTCAGCACTAAGGATTACAAATTTCAACAACTGTTGGCACTATAATATTTCGCAGTCTATTAGTTCTGCTTGATATTGCATCCAGTGCTTTCTAAATAAACTTGAAGTGGTCTCAGAAAGTGTATAGCACTAAAATAAGATAACAATAACGGAAATAAACGGAAGCAAATCATCAAATCATTCATTACAAATGAATAGTTCTCCTCATGCACTCCTCAATTCCAGACGTCCACATAAATAACAATTGAGTTGTAAAGTTTACCATACATTTCCATGGAATCAAACCAGCTTGGGACTTTTTCCAGTGTTCAGCCAAACTATATTTTGGTAGTAAAATTTGTATAGCATATACAGTACATATTAACGGCATGCATCTGTTATCAGAATGTGAGGAAATGAAATGCAAATTTGCACAGGCAGAATATTGTAAACAGGAAGTGTGCATGCGCAAAGCTTGCACACAACAACACTGCTTTTCAATTCAACGCAGATTAAACGTGATTTTATTGCTACGGAAAAATCATATGCACACGTATGAATGGCTGAATACATTGTATGATATTTTCCAGTTCCACCGCAGAAGCCAACCATAATGGATGAAAAGGGTTTGGAAATGAGCACCATTGTTGGCCCATTCAACGAAGGTTCTAAACTGGTGCTTTCGTGCGAAGCTGGTGGAGGTAAATTATGCAATGTTCTTGAGAGAAAACGCGAATTTTAATAAGTGTACAGTACGCTATATTTAGTTGATGCTGTGTATATACACAGAACACAATATGCATGAGCATCGATCGAATGCTACTAAAATAGAGGCAAGTATCGGCTAACTGTCAAAAATGCTAACGCATCCTGGCGACGAAACTCGCCAAAGGGTCTCCATCCGCCCTCAAATGTCAACTGAATTTATCGCTGAGCCATGGGGCAAAATTTGATTTTCCACCATTGAAAAAATGCCGCCATATTTGCTGGAGCGTGCAAGAAAACGTCAACAATAATACAGCTTGTGAAACTTTTCACAATGCCTTTCAATAGAAAATTTTTCCCACAACTTCAAAAAAACCTACTACGTACACAATTCATACTACTACTCTATATGTTCTTTGGCAGCCATTATACAAGTCATAGCCCAGAAAACAGAACGGTCTCTATGGCACAACGGCAACCAAAGAACTCCCAGAAGAATTGCGATTTCACCATGTAAAAGGAACAATCATTATTGCCCTTGGGGCCTATATTGTATCACAAAATGAACTACAAATAACTGAACAAGTGTGATAGCGCAAATTTATGGATTTATTTATCTTTTTATTTAACGGAAATTATCCCACATGTTCCTCATTTGGGGACAACCATTTATTAAAGATTAGCTTTTTGGATTAGGTATATATGATAATATATTTCAAATGCAGAAATTAACTATATTTTTCATATTATTAAATTCATCTGAAAAATAACAATCGGAATGCTGGCTACTGTTAGTACTATTTCTATTTTATAATCTCTAACCTGGATTTATTAACGATTCAAGCAGTTTACAATAGATTAATTATGTTTAGACTAAGTCTATGTGCTTCGTTTTAATTGTAGAGAGGAAAGCGAAGTGCTGGTGAAAAATGTCACATAAAATCTGAGCAATGGACCAGAGGCAAATTTAAAAGAAAGAAAAAAACGGAGTCACTCGAATTATAAATAGTGCATACACAAAGGAGATGGGAAGGTTTTTGTACTTGCTATCTTCAGCAGCCAGACGAGCTTCGGTGAAATATTTTGCATTTAAATTATTATTGTGCACTCGGTAAAGCCGCATTTTAAGTGTGAAATTTTGATAAGCTTACAGAGGCATACATATGACCGTATTCGTTCTTGCTTATGCCTTAAAGATAAACTAATATGTCACAGGATATATTGGTTTTAGATAATGTTAAATCGCACTTTTAAATATCACATTACAACTTACCAATTTTCACCCTTTTAAAGCATAAAACTTTAACATTATAATGCCATGAGATTTATTGTTTTCAATTGTCAAAATGGTCTGCTTCCTCTATTCACTGTGTTTACATAAGATTTTAAATTATTTCTAACTGAAAACAATGCTCAATTAAACTTTACTGTTGTTGTAACTATTATTATTTGGTCCTAAATCTCTTGTTCTCTTACTTACAAACAATTTAATCCTAAACTACTTAATTGACTTAGACATTTTGCAAATATATAACACAATAAATTCACTAAACATGAATTCGCACTGTATGCAACGGATATAAGCAAAGCAATAGTGTGATGACAAAAATGTGTATCTCAAATTTGCACAATGCCATTTAATAAAAGCTAATGTTTATGACGTTTATAATATCTGAAAATCATGTTAGAATAAATAAGTTTAATATTAATGTTCTAAGACTATGTATTCAGGTTTTGAATGGTACTTATTTGCAAGTTAACGTTGTACTAAATTGTAAACACGAAATCTAAAAATTACAGCTCACGTTCAATCAAATCTTTGTATGTTTAATGGTTTGTTTGTTTGGTTTTTTTAAACCAAAATAGGGAAACCTCCTCCTAGAGTGAGCTGGTGGCGAGAGGACGTATTGGTGGACGAAAGTTACGAGGTGACATCTGTAGGAATTGTTCGAAATGACCTTCTGCAGCCATCTTTAACAAGAGATGACTTTTGGGTTTCGTACCGCTGCGAGGCATCGAACAATAATGTGACAGCTCCAGCAACGGCAGAAGCTACAATCGACATGAATTGTAAGTAACTTGGAGAAAAAGCCAATAAATCCATCAGCAAGAATTGTTAGACGCTGGACACATGGATGGCCCACAACGCGTGTGCGCACCTTAATTAATGAAACTTCTCCTCAATGCACAAGCTGAAGGGTCGCTTTTAATGAAGCTTCTCCTCATTACACCCTACTTCAAACGTCTGAATAGCCTCAAAAACAAAAGAATGCCCTACAACTGTTTCCTTTTCATCCCAACAGGGGTATAATACGTTACATCTAGTATTGTGACCTTCACATGTTAATTGCCACTTTGCGGTTGTAACTACTAATGAACAGCGCTGAAACAGCTCCAAAATGGTTTCCTTACGGGCATCAACTACTACACTCATTTCACGTGTATTGGCCGCTAGATGGCGCTAACGTTCTACAAGTCCAAAAACAAAGTCTAAACAGTAATGTACATATACCAAAACCAATTTAAATACGTGCAAGTTTACATAGCTGCAAGACAGGTTATACAAATTGCATTCCACAATCTAACTTTGGGTTTTCAGACAGCATTGGGAATAACGGGAAATTACTCGTACAACAGTAAAAATAGAGTATCAATAGGAATTGAAATAAATTTCGCTCCAATTCCCAGGAGTGTCCTATCGTTCCGAATTGTCAACCTATGTGCAAAATTTATTCAATCACCTGACCCATAGGGGCTATTATTAACATTTAAAGTGACGATTTCACTCTGTTTTCCGTTATCATCAGTTTGCACATGCTGCAATTCTGAACTGAAGCTCTATTCTCCATGTGTGCTATATGGAAAATAGTCGCAAAAGTCGCCTTAGTTAATTTCATCTACGCAAGTGAGGAATATAAACTTAAATTCGCCTTTGTTGTGTTTCCTCTTCACTGCGATTAGCAAGCAGCCAACTTGAACACATCTTGAAGATTAAAATCTTTATGCCTAGGTCTATGTCTAAAATATGCTTAACAGTAAACCAACTTTAACGACTTGTTGAATATTCATCAATTAGGGTATACACATTCACACGAGAAATACAAAGTTTGTTATTATGTACGTAGTGTATATATAGAATTTCTGGCCGGCTTTTACAGCAAGCTTTCAATTAGATTATACAATGGCTGTGTATATACTGGGATAATGTATCCTATAGGAGGATTTGAACTATTGGTTTATATAGTGCCCGTTTTGTTGCTGCTCTTGCGGTTGCAAACTCTGATCGCTCCAAATGGTTTGTGGGAAGAATGACAGATGGTGCCTGCAGAAACCAAAACTTTCTCTTTCCCTCTTTCATTCACTCTCAATTGATCCGTTTGTCAATTTTCTAATCGTTTGAGATTTATCTAAGTGCTATGGACCAAATACATTTCGGGTAGTTATACATTCCTTCTGCATTCAATACTGCAGTTTTGTATAGGACAAACCATACTTTAGGTTATATTTTCATAGCCATTTTTTGAGCAACATATTATGTTACAGTGTTAAAGTGGAAGTCAATAGACATTCTTTCTATTCTAAAATTCCCAGTGAAGCCTTTGGAAGTTCGTATCCTGCAGGAGAAAACATCACTCTCTGCTGGAATAAGGTATCAACTAGAGTGCAAATCGAGTGGTTCTCGTCCACCACCTATCATGGCATGGTGGAATGGCAACAGGCGAATGAAGCACAGTGAGGAGACGGTTTCTGAAGACCGTAATATCACTACAAGTGTCCTTAGATTCACACCTACAAGCGACGACAATGGCAAACACCTGTCCTGTAGAGCTGAAAATCCCACAATTCCACAGAGCGGAATGGAAGATGGCTGGAAGCTCGATATTCACTGTGAGTTCACCTTATTTCTCTCCATATACGCAACCTTTTATTACACTCCCACTATACTTAGATATACAGGGTTGACTGCATTTCTATGCATGCATAGTGATTTACCACAGTGTCCAACAGATGGTGTAGATCCGAGGAAGTGTCCAATCGCTATTTCTATATAAGTTTGCATGGATTCGATAGGCCATTCAATATCTGTGATGGATGATATTTGCCCCATTTAGTCTGAATATTTTTTAATATCATTTTCATTAAATACCCAAAGGCGTAATGCCTACAACAAATCATTTCCGCTTTCATACAGAATTCAAATAATGCCAACGGATATTAAACATGAGCTCAATAACCAACTCTTACAAGTGTTTAACTCAATAATTCGTCTATGAAATTAATGTAAACGAAACTTCCAAACGTTTCAAATGATACGTTTACCTGAAGCTTCAATGCAACTGGCATTTATTAGTGGATATTTTACATTCCCTCATTTTTAGATTCTCCAATAATGACTCTTCGTCTTGGGAGTGCATTAAAGGAAGGTGCAATTAAAGAAGGGGATGATGTTTTCTTCGAATGCAGTTTTCGAGCAAATCCTTGGATACATAAAGTTGACTGGAAATTTAAGGTAAATATATATGGAAAAAATTGTTGCTATATAGTATTAAAATAACATCCATTTTACTATACTAACTTATGTGTCATTCAGGACGAATACATTCGCTCGGACAGCAACACTGGTGTCATTATTAGTAATCAGTCTTTGGTTTTGCAAAAAGTCAGTGCTACCAATGTGGGAATTTACACTTGTGTGGGCATAAACACAGAAGGTGATGGTGAAAGTAACAAAATAGACCTGCAAGTGAAACGTAAGTCTTCGGGTTACATCACTTGGTCTAGTACTAATTGTTTCAATTTTAAATTGACCACCGAATTATCTGCAAACAATATTGCAGATATTCCACTATGCAAACAAGGCCAACAAACAATTTATGGTGTTGCTCGCAACGAGGCTGCTAAAATAACATGTGATGTAGAGTCCAACCCTAAAGAGGTAAAATACGATAGTACCCCATATATAAATAGACATCACATATAATTTAAATTGAACGTATTATTTAGGTTACATTCCGTTGGGCGTTCAATCAAACAGCTGTAACTCTAGATACTCAAAAAGGAAGGCCAGTTACTGAACCATCTCGTAGCATATTGGTGTACACTCCGAGATCAGAGAAGGATTATGGGACACTTTACTGCTGGGGAAGCAACACAGTGGGAATTCAAAGGTCCCCATGCGTTTTTACAATTATTCCTGCAGGTTTGTTACAGTATAGCCATGCAACACAATACAACAAATGCTCAATATATCATCTAATTTTAGGAACACCAGACCGTGTCCTGGACTGCATTACTTTGAATCGAACTGAGAATTCCCTTCACATCAGATGTAGACCAGGTTATAATGGTGGATTAAATCAAACGTTTGTTTTAGAGTTGTACGACTCGGAACGAAGACAGGTCCATAAATTTTCATTGTTGACTATTGTGAAATTATTTTTATAATATTGTCAATATGTTTTCTTTTCGTACAGCTAAAATCCACTCTACGTCAAATAAACCCCGATTTTTTATTAACCGGCTTGGAATCTGAAACAAATTATGCTATGTCTGTTTTTGCATCAAATGCAAAAGGAATGAGCTCAGCATTCTATTTAACCGACAGCACAATCAGAATATTGGAAGAAGAAATCGGTAAACTTTCTTCCTCTTCACCCAACCCAACTTTTTTTGCTATTTCATCTTTATTTTTGTCACGTTCTGGGATGAGCGCATATCGATGCAAATTTTATTCAACGATTAATTGATGTTTCTGATGGTATTTCCCTTTCTCAAAATATGGTTTTATCTCGTACATAGGCCTACCAAATAATAATCCTTGCACTTTCTTCATAGAAAAACTTAAAATAATTGATCGCGCTCGTTTTATAATTCCAGCATATAAATTCAATTAGTATTCGATGCAGATGATTTTCGTCTAAAGAGTAGTAAAGCTGTAAACACTTCACCCAATTTTAATTGACGAAATTTGCACCATTTGCTCAAGTTCTATGTTGTAATTATCCAATTGATAAGTTTGAGCTGTTGAATTGCCAAATTTTTAAAATGGTTTTAAAATTACCAAAACAATATTCAAGAGGGTTAGAAATTGAGAAAATGACGATTAAGAATATTTAACTATAATTTACATAACAATTTAGAACCTAAATATGTAATATATTATTAATTTAGCTTTAATTTTAATTTGAACAGAACATATTACAATTTAATTGTTTAAAACAAAAATCATAATTAATTTCAACTGTATTTTAATTACCACGAGGAATTTATATGGGTATAACATTATTCTGGAAAAATAATAGCAAGGTTACATTATAGTCACCCCATTGCTTTCATGTGCATGAATTTTATGGCATTGGCCGCATGTCTACATAAATATTCTTTGGGTTGAATAAAATGGGGAAAGTGTGAGGTATCCATTATAAATGACACCATGCCTGACGTGTATGATTGGTTCTTTTATTCAGATCCGAACAGCGTGTTTGCAGTTACTCCGGTCTTGGGAGTCCTCATAGGAATTGTTGCAGCTTTTACTTTAGTTGCCATAGCTATAATAATTGTGATGAGAGTACGTGCTTCTCATGTTTCCAAACGAAAGGAATACGAGCAAGAACCTCCTGACAGGTAAACAATACCAGCAAAAAAATACATATATCCATACAAAAAAAGAAGACTCGACATGCGAATGCATAAACGAATGAATTTATGCATGCTGAAAGTGGCAGCCTATTGTTCCTTTCATGTTTTCATCTACTGGCATCACCCATACATAAATAATGATTCAACTTTTTTGTCACTCAGCTGCCGTTCATTTTTAAAAAGCATGCACTTTGCATTGCGGTATCGTCTGTAAAAACGTCATAACACTGTTATATTTGTCATATGTCTTGTCATCAGTGACGCACGTAATCAATAACTGTGAGGATAACCGGTTTTCATTATTTCACCTAGATCTAACATTCCTCTCAGAAAAGACACAGATGATGGAATGGAAAATGAGGAAAAGAGCCCTGATGTGATTCCCAGTAATAATGGTGACAAACATCAATTATTTCCTGAGATATTTATGGTCCTAAATTGTTTTTTTTGTTTCATAACACACTCGATTTTCATAAACCTAAATGAGAATGTATATAATATTCTAACAAATAAAAATACCTCGTTATTGATTGACGTTTCAGATCACGAATTTCCTCCCGTCGAAGTGAAGTGCTTGCAGAAATTCAACTCCAATTCCGAACGACAATGTGACACCTTTCGAGCACCAGCAGGTTATGCAGGAGTTGTTCCAGACAACTCTTACCACTCCTGGAGTCAAAATAAAAAAGTTCGACCGGTAAGGCACTTCATAACATTTTGTGAAAACCTAGTTGAATTAAAGTTATTTTAATTAACACTGGCAGTATTCACTATATTCAATCTCGTCAAGTTGCATTTTCTCCTATACACATTTGCTGCTCTCATTTTTGCACATATACACCAAGTATGACGACAGCTCATTCATGGAGTTGCAAGCTGCCACTATCCAGATGCAACGCAAGGGTTCATCAGGATCACTTCCGGTGACCCGTCACTGCCCAGCACTCCGTGACTGCCACACACTTCCGTATCCGGACCACGCAAGCAGGAGGCTGTACCACGAGGATGATGACGTCACAACAGCTGAAACTCCTCTCATGAATAACCAGCACGAAGCCATCATATGTGGACACAAATGCGAAGTAAAGAAAGACAAAAAACTAACTCTGAACATGCATGTTACATTGCTTGACTCGTTTTACTTTCACAGCTATCAACTCCAATGAAATCTCAGCGATTGGATTCAGAGACCTCAGCCCTTTGAGTGGTGCATGCAGTGGAAAGCAAGGTTGAGCAGTTTCCATATAGGATTATACAGCGAGATTATAGAACGACTTCACAGATGGATACTTAATTTGTGAAACGTTTCTAGACTCTGCAAAATAAGACTGCAAATGGCAATTGCAATGATTGTCGTTTCCAAAATCTGTGTGTATTGCGAGTGCAGGCACGATGTGAATTGAAATGGTGACTGACTGTCTTCATTCAATGGACATTCTTGACATTGGTACGTAAGAGTACATTTGAAGGACTATCAGCAAGTTTCAAGTTTAGTGCTGCCGGAGGACACTGATGACGGTAAAAGGTGTTCGACAGGCCGCTTCTATAAAGGGCCTTCAACAACTGCATTTGTACAATAATGTAAATAAAATTTATATGTTTTTGCACAATACTCATAGTTTTTGCATATGTAAATTACGTACCAAAACACTAGCTGTGCCAATGAAGTGATTTTAAACTCATCACTTGCTAATTAATACTAACTATATGCATACTGTTCCAGATGCATTCATCAATCGATAACGATGTTCATGCCACCTGGTGACGTCACTGGCTTCGGATAATGAAGCCCAAAAAGTTCAAGTAGCTGATATTAAAATAATCGGCAATTATTATTTCTATAAAAACAATATTTCATGTATTTTAATACATATATTATGACCAGGCGAATATTTACACAATATTATTTTTTCACAGTTCTAAAAAATATTCAGTTCAAAGGTCAAAACTGCGAAACAAAGGCTAACCGATTTTTTTACATATATTGCTTATTTTAGGAAAATTAAATGTTCAGTAATATATACTCTTGGAATTAACTAGAATACCTATGTAAATTTCGAACATTTCCATAATTCTATAGATGATTTGCACGGGAGGCCACGCCCCTGCTTTTGACGTCACACATTTCCCGCACTTGCGACGGTTGGGGGGATAGCAGCGCGTTAAAAGCTCAATTTTCATCGAGTTTTCGTAGTTTACCCCCAACCGACGCAAGGAAACGTATGACGTCAAAAGCAGGGGCGTGGCCTCCCGTGCAAATCATCTATTGTTGTAACTTCATTTATAGTAATACTATTACTGTAATCGAATCATTCTTGTACTGATTTAATTTGTGGAAAAAATATATTTTGCTATACACTTTAATCTAATAACCTAGGGACAGGATATTTGTATTAGTTTAGAGAGGATAATAGTTTACAGAGTATTTGTTTAGCGAGGTTTTACCGTGCAAGCAAAATATTTGATGCAGAATATTTTAAATTACAATTCAAAAAACCACGTATCATCTATGACCACCACGTTTCAACTTAGGAGTCCCAGGAGAGATACTTTTCCTGCCAAGGCATCTTTAGCATACAAATAGCATTTTTATGTAGATTGATGCAGATTAAAATTAAAATTAAGAGCCAAATGAGCTCTTCAAAATCTTGTTCGTCCGCATTTTTACCCTGAACAAACTTGATGAGCTGCTTTAATACTGTATTAAAACGTTATGACAGGGGTAACCTAGTTGCCTGACATATTGTATTTGATCAAATGTAAAATTACAGATGCTTTCATTGGGAAGTATAGCTCAGTTTTAAAGACAGAGCGACAGCGGAGCCCGCGCGCCGCGCATATATAATCGATTTCCATCATCGATATCCGAGTGGGTTTTCGATCAATAAATAATATATAGGATACGAGTAGTTGAGATTAGCATAGATATCCGGAAGAGCACGTGGGGCAGTTTCCCACAGCTGAAAGCTGGGGCGTTGCGCCGCGCCGCTCCGAACACGCGGCTCCACGCGCAAATGTTAGCGTAAGAGAAAAATGTTGGATGGTAAAGAAAAGCAAAAAAGCTTTCAATATCGGTGTTGCTAGAGTTATTTGGACTGTTGTGACCTTTCACATAGCCTATATATACATCGACTGCGAGCGAAGCACCTGCCCCGGAAAATCGGCAAATCTCGTTTCCGATTCGTGAAACCTACCGAATGGGCTCATCGCAATGCAAGCACTCCAAAGAATATACACAGAAAGTGAGTGGAAACTCATCGTTCCCTGCCAAAAATAACGAAAATACCCATCATCCAATTCGTATCGAGAAAAGTTGAGGGGCTGTTCCAAAAGCGGGCTTCGCGTTTCTTCCCACACGCGGCACGTTAAGGTATACGGCACATACAAACTGACAATACAATCCCTTTCGTTAAACAGGTGAAAAGCAGAGTTTGCAATCTCCCATTTTCAGCTGATAACGAGTTGTGCCTGCAAACAAGGAGTGTGCCATAGCTTTGATTGGCTGGCACCCAAACGTCCATGCTGACGTCACTGCGGGGTTACTGCAAATTGTACGGGTTGTATCAGGTTGTACCGATGCGGTAGTTG
>JAQIWR010001620.1:0-13134 GCA_034695945.1 Glomeris hexasticha
AGTTTTTTTGTAATACATTTTTGAAATGTTGGAAAGACTTTGTGGACACCCCGTATTATACATACGGACAAAATACTGTTCAATGTTGATAGTTAGTTGACATACGTAAACGTTACTTGATTTTGCAAACAAAATCTAAGTAAAGTAAATAATCATTCGCCATATATTTTTAAAATTTAGTGCAGCAGTTGTGGTCTGACATTGTGAAAAAACAGTCCCCTTGATTTTCATTGCATTTGGTCCGTACCTATATAACTGTACAAACTTTACTATGTTAGGCCGAATGATTTATTAGTTTTTGTACAGTGCAATATTTTATCTGCCATGTTCTAATTATTCAAGTAAGAAATAATTTTACAAAGTCTTATTGAGAAATCCAAATAATTAATAATTATATAATATATTTAAAAAAGTAAAATGGTTCCTATGTAATAATGGAAAATTATTCTGTGATTAGCAATGTAACCTCGTGAGTAAATATTTCATATTATATCCGCATGGAGAAATGGGCAAGGTTACTGTAATAAATATCAAGTCAATAAGCAGCAATTTTTCCGAATGACAGGCGATTGATGGATCGATATATATATATATAAAGATTGTATTGTATGTGTTGCACATATTAATCATTGGTTATGCAAACTGTATGATTACAAAACTGATCCACCCAGATAGCAGTGTGACATTCATTTTCCAGGGCCCATCCACACTGCTAAATTTTATATTATTTCTTGAATCTTTAAAATATTGGGAATAAATTGTTGGATATCAATAAAATTGTTCTGACTATTATTAATTTAAAGGTGAACTGAACAATTTTTGTAAGGTACCCTGAAACTTAAACAACCTGAAGAAAAGTCATGAAGAAAGCAAGTGGTGCAACAAATCTCTGTGGAAATTGATAAAAAAAGTTATTAGCTGTCAAAGTTTGACCGTAGGGATCATCCAGTATTGTGCTCCCGATAAATCTGCAGTCAAAATTTGACATCTAATAACCTTTTTTTTTAACCATTTTCAACAGAGATTTTGGCTCTTTGGCCCCTCCGCCTTTCCAGCTCCTGCTGACCACTGGACAGTTTGAACCCCTTCTGCCCCCACCTAAAACCCTTCCCCACCCCCAAGCCCCACCTTAAATCTGGAATCACTTACTTTAGCTACATGTTACTCTGGCCCCCTTGGTTTTTTAGGTTTTATCTCCTTCGGCCTACTCTTTTTGGCACTCTTGCATGAACACTAGCACAAGGCCTAAAAAAAAAATTGTTTGTTTGCAGTTACGGAGTAAAATTTTTACAGGTAGGCAGGTCGGATTTATTTTTTTTTTAATTTTATTTTTTAGTTTCTTTTTAATGTGTTAAACATTGAAACTGTATTGTCAATGCTGCATTCATGAAATATATAGCAGTTTTCAGGCACTACACAGCAGTATAACTAATTATAAGCTATACAAATGTAAAGGCATTTCAGCAAACAGCTTCATGCTAATTCTTGTTCAAATTCAGAACTTTATGTCAATTCTTGTTCATCCAAATTCACAGTTTTTGATTAAAAAAATTTGAGGTCCGAGCAAAATTTCCAGGTAGGTCGGGGAACTGCAAACAAACAATTTTTTTTTGTTTGGCCCATGTATAGTTGGACATGTGGACAACAGTTGGCGATGCAACAATCGCACTACGTTAACGTTTTGCACCTCAAACTGAATTTTGACGAATACATGGGCGGAGCTACAAAAGTGTTCTTAGATTGCTCATAACTTTGTTAACATTGTATAATTGAAATATGACTTCACCAACATTATTTTCACCATGCTTTCCATGTTTGATGAGATTTTTAGTGTATGTTAGGAAATGGTGACACTTCTTTAAGAAAAACGAATGTTGTAATTCTCAAAGAAAAACCTTGCACATGGTATGCATATAAAAAGACAATATCTTTAAGACAAGCAAAGGTCTACATATGGTAATTCACAAAGCAAAACTGCCTATCACATGCAGATAACATACATACACTACGAAAACCGGACAGCATTGATTCTTTACAATGCAGTCAGTGCATCCTCGTGCGCGTTCATCACACCGACGAACTTATGGAAACGTTGGATGACACTCTGTATACACAACGTAGCAACAGGTTTAACTCAGTCAACGCATATACAGGGTGTAACAAGTTAAACGACCCAGTCAATTATCTCATAAACTATTAAAGATATTTGAAAGATGTTTTCTTTTTGAATAAGGAAATGTGATACGCTGATTCCGGAAATGGCCATCCCGTTGACCTTGAACGTGACCTTGACGGATTTTCAGCTGCTATCTCTGAAGCTATTCAAAATATGGCAACAGTTCCAATTAGAAAGTTGTAGAGAATAGTCGATTTAGTGTAACCAACATTTTTCTACATTTTTCCCACTCCATTTTTTGCAGTATGGAAATAAATACCATTGTTTTGTAGCTCTTGTTATTACTGACAAGCGTTCAATTTTGCATAACGTCCTTAGGCCTAAAAAATCTAACGTTTTCTACACAAGGCGACTAACAAACTTGCTTAGAAAATGGGTGTTACTTAGAATCAAACAAAGTATTGTATTTTCAAATAGTATAGGTATTCAATTTGACATGAGACTTTTTCCTGTAGGGACACCTAAAAGACAAGGTGTATGTAACACCACCACAAAACTTGCAGGACCTAAAGACTCGTATAATTATGGGATGTTACTGCAGAAATGCTAGTAAATGTACGAGCTAATCTAGAGAAGAGTTTGATGACCTGCATCGCTGTCGAAGGAAAATAATTTGAATATTTCTTATCATAAATCCAGTGCACATAGTAGATAAAAATGAATTGTTAATATTACTATTATTATAATTCTGCAATTTGCATAACACTCATCATAAATTTGTTTTCTGTTTACTTTTCCATCCAAGAAAATAAAACTAACAGGCAATAAAATGTCTTTGTTGTTGTCGTCATTGCATCTGTAATTTGCATGCTGCATATCGTCGAATTCCCTGCTGGCCACAGAAATGTGCACATGACGGGCGGAATAAAATTAAATACCGAGTGGAGTAACAGTTTGAAAAATGTGGAAAAATTTTTGTTACACTAAATCGGCTATGCTCTACAACTTGCTAATTGGAACTGTTGCCCTATTTTGAATAGCTACAGAGATAGCAACTGAAAAACCGTCAAGGTCACGTTCAAGGTCAACGGGATGACGATTTCCGGAATCAGCGTATCCCATTTCCTCATTCAAAAGAAAACATCTTTCAAATATCTCCAAGACTTTTTGAGATAATTGACTGGGTCGTTTAACTTGTTACACCCTGTATACGTACTTGTTAATTATTATCGTCGCACGGCAAACCGAACCTCAACGTGCTCCACGTCGCGGCCGTAATCCTCCGACGCGGCGATGGCCCACTGCTCGTGGATCCACTCCGCGAACTCGTCGGCTTCCCTCAGGAACTTTTGCAACTCCTTACTATCGTTCAACCTCGTCTTCCTCTCTTCCGCCAAATCCAAAACGTCGGCCGGCGTACATTTACTCCATCTACCGAAGCTCACCCTGGATGTTGGCGCTGCCGAAGTGGTTCCTCTCGGTAAGCCTGTGCCCTCAACGCTGCACTGTGGCCATTTCGGTCCCGAAGGATTCAGCGCTGGTTTTTCCAAATCCGACCACCTTCTTGATCCACGCAAGCATCGAATCCTCGTTCCCTCTAACGTCCGGGTTGGTCAGCAAGGGCACCTTCCCCTTTGATCCAGACCTGCGCTTCGTTCGCTTCCGAGTAGAGCATCTGCGAATCGACGGCGTCGTTTGACCTCAACCTCCTCACCCTCGTCTGGTCCTTGGGGTGCTGCAGCCTGTTGCTGAGCGACTGGTACGCGTTGTCCACCTCGGCCGACGCGAAGTGCCTCCTCTTGATCATCTGCTGGGCATTGCTGGCCACCGCGGCTATCAGCGGCCCGTCAGCCTGCAGTTCCAGCTCGAAGGCCTGGTGCTTCTTCTGCAGGTTCTGGACGGCCGTCAGGTTGATGCCCAGGTCGGTGGAAGTGGCCAGAGGCTCCTTCTCCGAGATCCACGACTGTTCGTCCTGTACGTCGCGGTAGACCTGGTACAGGAGCAGGGACTCCTACAGGTTGTCCCTGCGGATGTGGATGGGTTCGTGCAACGACGTGTACCTCTCGATGACCGACTCCACCCTGCCTTGGATCTCCTCGGCCGGGAAATGGCTGGTGGCGTTGATCAGGTTGGACGCGGTGTCCTTGGCCTGCTCCAGGTTCTCCGAGTGGTTGTTAAGGAAGTCGGTCTCGAGGATCTGCTGTTTCTTCAGCAGGTTGTGCACGCTGGTCAGATCCTTGCCGTAGTCCTCGGACTGCAGCTGGGTCTCCGCGTCATCCATCCAAGAACTCCAGGTCGTCCAAGATGCGGTTGAAGAGCACGGCTTGGTACGCGTCGTGAAGCCGGTCCTTGCGGAGACGTGACATGTCCAGCAGCTGCATCCACAGCGACTCCAGTTCCTCGAGGTGCATCTGGATGGATCTCCATGCTGGCGAAGTGACCCGATCCGACCAAGTCGTTCTCCCTCCTGTTGGGTTTACAAACGCATTCGGTATTAAGTATTGCAACGACTCGTAAGTCCAAACAAGGACACAACATACTTTACCAGGACCAAGGCACGACGCTGCATTTCCAATGAAGGGTCGGCGCACCACACTATTGGCCACTGTCAATTTTCGCTGATGAATCATGGGTGACAAGGGGTAGGTACATGCTGTATCGAAATCCGGTATTCGATACAACCAAAGTACCGATATTTAACTGCCTCGAGAAGCTGAATTTAATCTGGTGGTCCGAATACAATAGGCCTAACATTATCCAATTTCCCCCAATGGTCTTAATACAGTTCAAATGGCCCATTGGTCCTTATGCAATCCAAATGGCCCATTGGTCCTAAGGAAATCCATAGTGTGCATTGAATTTAAATTAATCCAAAGGGCCTATTGGTTTTAAGTAAATCAAAGGGGCCCATTGGGTTCAAACGAATCCAAATTAAGGGCCCGTCGGTTTTAAACAAATCCAAAATGCCCGTCGGTTTTGAACGAGTCCAAAGGGCCCATCGGGTTGAAATGAAACCAAAAGGTCCTTTGGTTTAAAGTAATTAATACAAACACGGAGCACTGAAACCGGTATTTTCCAGACACAGTGCGATACACCATTCGATACAATACAGTACCAAGAAACGATCGCAGCGCCCCAACTGCGAACTAATGGTGATTTCAACAAGCAGCGTGGGTGCCTAGTCCTGGTAAAGTATGTTGTGTCTGTCCTCGGTCGAACCATTGGTCGAAGCAACGTACCTCGTTTACGGATACGACTCTGCCCTTATTGGCCGCGATCTCGGCCTCAAAAGAAAACTTGGTGTTTCTGCATCTTGCTCTGCAGGTTCGTGGGATCCCTGTACGATTCGTCCGAAGCAACTTTCGATTTCTCGTGAATCCATCCGCAAATCTGCGTAAATATTAAACAAAAAATAAAATTAACTTTCGCCTTTCCACAACACCGAACTATACCAATCTTACCTCGTATCGGTACCACATGAACTGCTGCGGTTGCCGCGACTCCACCAGTTTCCTCCTACGCACCGTGGCGCTCTCCTTCAACCTGTCGAAGCGAACGGCGACCGCGTGCAACGTCCCCTGGCTGGCCGTGGCGCCGAAATGTTTCCCCGCCGCCAACTCGGTCACGAACTTCTCCGGGTGCCCTATCCTTTGGCTGTGGGCCGTGACCGTCCTCTTGAGATCGTCGCGTTTCCACAGCAGCGCTTCCACGCTGCTCACCGACTCGCCCGGGTCCTCGTTGTTGAGAAAGGCTTGCTTGCTTGCTTGTCGGCCATCCGCTCGTCGGCCTTGTCCGCCATCTCGTTGCACACATGCAGGTGCACGTTCTGCGTGAAGGTATGGTGCCTCCTCTCCTCCCAGGCGTGCTCCAGGATCCTCCTCCTCACGTCGTCGATCTGCACCAGGTGAACTTGCAGGCCTTCGTCGGCGTAATGGTTGTGCCGTACCAGCCGGTGGCCGAAGCACTTCAGGTCCTGCACGTGTCCCTGACGACCGTCCGTCTCCGCTTTGCTGCCCTCATGCAGCTGCAGCACCGCCTCCGCCAGCTGCGTGGCATCCACATGCCCGATCATCTCGTGTACCCAGTTGTCCACTTCCCTGGGGACGGCTCAGAAACATTTCTGGGAATCGTGACAGCTGGCCAACTGTTGCTGCTGCTGCTGCTGCTTCCTCTTGCTGAAGATGTGGTTCACCGTACTCCAGCTCTCCCGAACCCTAAACTCCAATTTCAACGGCGTCGGTTCAAACCCCCAGAGTCACCCGGCAACGCGTACCAAATTTCACCTGCGACACGTTTCTCCCGAGATGACCGGTCCCATGCCCGGGTGCTTGCTGGACAATATAGTCGCATCCGCCTCGCGGTCATTTAACTTACTGCCGACGGACGTCATTTCCCTCTCCGGGGCATCGTGCTTACGCAACAGGGCCTCCACCCCGTCCTGGTTCCTTGCCGTAATCCTGCAGGGACGTGGCGTTCGACTTGTCGTTGATGCCATCGTTGGTGTCGTTCACGTCGCGGTTGAAGGCGTGCATGTTCCTGGCGCCGGACAGGTGTTCCTTGTAGTCCTCCACGTTGCCATGCATGGACCTCCACTCACGGTTCGGTTCAGCCCCTCGCGTCTCTGCTCCAGGGCCTGCGTGTTTGATCGGTTCTGGCCGATGGGCTTGTCGGCGAGCGCGTTGATGGTCTTGATCCCCGACTCGTCCACCTTCGTGTCCGAGTCCACATCGTCGAGCTTCTTGAGGAGCGCCAGGCAGTGCTCGTAATCCCGCCCCGTGCCGTTCGCCTGCACCATGTTCTCCTTGTCCCCGATCCACATCTCCGCCTTCTCCGTCTCGTTGTTGAACGTGAGGAGGTCCCGCGCTTCCTCCAGATCGCGCTCCACGTTGCGTAACCCACCCAGGAGACCGTCCAGCTTCTGCTGGATCTGAAGGGAGCACTCGTGCCTGTTGCGCAGAGGCTCCTCGCCGGCCTGTCGCAAACGAAACGTTAACTCCATGTCCGCTTATCCGTGGACTTTACACGAGAGCCTCCGTATTGTAAGAACTCACCTTCTTAATCTTAGCTGTACGGTCGGTGTCGGCATTCACTTCCATCTGGAAGGCCTGGTGCTTCTGCAGCTTCTTCGCCTTCTCCTCGATGCTCAGGTTCTCGCCGGCCAGATTCTTGCCGTTCAGTTTCGTCTGCCCCTCCTCCAACCAGAACTCGGCCTTCGCGAACAAACACCAACATGTAACCTTCCGCCAAGTCACACCTGACGACCGTACTAACATTAATATACGTACCTCACAAGCGTCGCGGTTGAACTGCACGCAAAGATGAGCCTCTTCCAGTTTCGGCTTTCTGTTGGCGAACATCTCCCGTATCCTCTGCCGTCTGTTTATTAAAAACGGCATTTCAATATCGTTCAAGATCGGTAATAGACCAAAGAAGGTATACAAAGGGCATTGCGATCACTTCATCCATGCGGCGCTTGATGCTCGCCGCCTCGATGTGGTTCTGCTGGATGAGTTTCACGCCGTGGTCGTGAACCACGTTCACCTGCTCAACACAAATCCAGGTGAGAATCTACAATACACTGTCTACAAAGGTGCTCCTGCTGTTACCTCTTCCTCCTGCGAGTTGAACCGGGTGCTCGTAACACTTGTACTTCTTATGGTGCATTTCAACCTCTTCGACTGCCGTTCCGTAATCTGTTCCGGACAGGTAAGCCTACAACCGTAGCACCCAATCGTGAATCCTCCAACTATGCCGAATTAACAGGATTAGATGTGAAACGCCTCACCTCGCGCAACGTGCCCATCGCGTCCAACTGCTTCGTGTCCCCCAGGAAGAACTGCATGTCCACCACCTGATCCAGGTACACGTTCTTCTTCTTCTTCTTCTTCTGCCAACTGGTGTACAGCAGCCTCCCCGCCTCCAGAAGCTGGTTCAGCTTGTCCTCGATGTCCTTGGACGCGTAGTGACCGTCCCTCGCCATCGGGTTGCCGATAGTGACCACCGCGTTTAACAACTCCTCCCTCGCGTCGATCTCCGCCTTCAACCTCTCGTTCTCCACCTTAAGGAGTTGCGCGCTGGCCGCGTCCCTCACCTTCATCCTCCGCGCTCATCGCCGACCTCAGGCTCCGCGCCCACGACACCGGGTCCCTGACGGATGCCAGGAACCTCTGCAGGTCCAGCGAGAGATTCAACGCCTGTTTCCTCAGAGCGGCCTTCCTCTGGAGACTGTTTCTACTCTCCACGACGATCTCCTGCTGTTCCTTGATCTGTTCCGCGGTACCGCCGGGGTAAGGCGAACTAAGCCTCGCGCTGTCGCCCACCAGCACCTGCAGCTGGGCTTCCAGAGCCACCAAGTCGTACTCGAAGCCCTCGTGCCTCCTCAGCAGATTAGTCACCAACTTCAGGTGCCGACCCAGGTCTTCCAGTATGCTCGCGTACTTCTCTTGGATTCGGGCCAGCCCGCCCGCCACGTTGCAGTTGAACCGGTTGGATCTCGCCGGCCGCCCTCAGCTTCGAGTCCCGTAGCTGCATCTGGCGGAGGAGTCGGTGCCAGGAGTCCTTAAGGGCCTTGTGCCTCTGCTCGGCTTCGCCCGAGTAAAGGCTGCCGGAGGCCACGAGCTTGTTGGCGAATTCTTCGCATTGCTGGTACCGTTTGGCGTTCGTCTGCACGCGGTGTTTGGAGTCGTCGAATTTAGCCCGCAGTAGGAGGAGGAGGTGCTCGTAGTCCTGGCCGTAGTCCTCCGAAGTGACCACCTGCATCTCCTCGTTGATCCGTTCCTGGAGTCCCTCGATCTCACGCAGGTGTATACTCGTGTCGGTGTTTTGAGCCCATCAGGTTCCCGCGTCTCGTGTTCGACAGCCGCTGAAGGTCCTTCATCTGCTGGGACAGAACTTGCTGCCTCTGCTGGATGGCCTTCGAGTCCGGGTGGCGGTTGTCGATCACCTGCTCAGCTTGGCAGCCGATCTCCGCGACCAGACCGCTGTACGTGTCGATTTCAAGTTCCAGAGCCTGTTATTACCGCACTGCACTTACTTCTGTTTTTTAAAGATCTACTGTATGTTTTTTAACACCCAGACAATGAATTACCTTTTGCCTCGGGAGAAGCTTGATGGCAGCATCCTCGTCTTTCCCTACATCGGTACTGTTCAAGAAACCGTCCTTCTCGTTCTTCCAGGGCTCGACCTCGCTCGCCCCCGAGAAGAACTGCACAGCACACCAAATTCCCACGCCATATTATGTATTCCCAGGTTTCCCTGAGTGGAAAGAACCCTGTCGTAAAGTAAATACCAAATGCTACCAACCTGCTGAGCTTTTAGACTCAGTTCCAGCTTCTTGCGTCTCTCGGGGACGCTGGTCAGCAACTCGAATCAAGCGGCGTTCAACTCGTCGCACCGTTACCGTATCACTTCCGTCGCCGATGGCGTCTGTTCCTGCAGCAGTTGACCGTTCGCCAAAGTCTGGTCCGACATCGGTTGATGTCCTGTTACTTCTCGTCCAAATTTCTTAAATGAAAAACGACATGCGTCACTTTCCTGAAACTGCAATTCATAACAGTAATATTAATCATCGTCATACTAATATCAATAATAATAATAACAGTAGTAATAATAAGGAGGGGGAAGGAGGAAGAAGATGGAGGAAGAAGGAGGAAGGAGAAGTAGGAGGGGGAAGGATGAAGAAGGAGGCAGGAGGAGGAGGAGGAGGAGGAGGAGGAGGAATAAACAGGAAGTAGGAGGACAAAGGAGGAAGGAGGAGGAAGCAGGAGGAGGGAGGAGGAAGAGGAAGGAGGAAGGAGGAAGGAGGAAGGAGGAAGGAGGAGGAGGAAGCAGGAAGCAGGAGGAAGAAGGAGAAAGAAACAGTAAGTAGAGGAAGTACCAAGGAGAAAGAAACAGTAAGCAGAGGGGGACGACGGAGGAAGGAGGAAGTTGAAGACGGAACGATGAGGAAGTTGAAGAAGGAAGAAGGAGCAAGGAGAAGGAGGGAGCAGGAGCAAGGAGAAGGAGGAGGAAGGAGGATAAGGCTAAGAAGGAGCACAACAAACATGGGTGGTGGAGATGTGCCATGTGCTTCTTGAAGAGGTTTTGCGCGTCGACAAGGTTCTGCCCGATGTCGGTCAAAGCCGCCGAACGGATGTGTTCCTTCACCCATTGCACCCCCGCGCCCACCTCGAAGTTCAACTGATGCAGCTTCATCGACTCCTCGAGTCTCACGCGTCGCCGCTCCATCGGTCCCTCCAACGACTTCAACCTGGCCTCCGGTGGCGCCGAGTGAGTCGGGATATTCGGCGCGTCAAAGTGTCCCTCCTTCGCCACGTCGTCGCCGAGCCGCACCAGATCCCGGATCCTTTCCTCCCACGAATCCGTGTCGTTCTCCGGCACCTGCAACCGTCCCGTTACAAACATCGACCGCGCACCCCTGATGGCAAGTCCCGTACGTACCTGTTGTTCCTTGAGGAGGTTCTTGACGCTACGCAGGTGTGGACCCGACGTCTTGCGACTGCAGTATTTTCTCGATCTCGTCCAGTTTGGCTCTCTCGTCCTGCAGCGTGTGGTACAAAGCGTGTACTGCCTCAACTTCTTGCCCTTGTCCTGGCTTCGGCCATACAGTTCGTCCCGCCTCCGTTTCAGGTCTTCCATCGTCTCCTGAACTGTCTCCGACGCGCGATTTTACATTCTTACGGCGCACTAGGAATCCCTCATATATACTAAGCATCGTCGCTAGCCTCGCAGACACGGGTACCTGAATGTCCGATTTCAAACTTGATGAAACGAATATTTGTTAAAACGGCGTTATAAATTGTCACAGATCTCTATAACGATGGTTTAAACCTAACCTAGCCTAATTCAATCTAATTCACATAACAATACCTAACCTAAATTAATCTAAACCAACTGAAAGGTTTATGAATCGGCACTATGTATACTAGCGTGCATTGCTTGTACCTGTGTCTGCGAGGCTGGGATTCCTATAGCGCCGCCGTAAGAATGTAAATAAGCGCCCACGGATGCACATACATCGTTATGATTACTTTCTCAAATCGTAACACGTTACAGCGTCTTTTCTGATTTAGAGCCATCGATGCCATGCTGCGGGTCCGTCCTGCATACAATATCGTGGCTGTTTGCAGCCGCTACAAACGTGCCCACTTTACTCTGTGTGAGCACCGTCAGCTCTGGTGGGAGAAGTTGCTGACGAACCGACATTTTTCCTCGATGAGGATGGACCTTGGTTTGAATATTGTTGAAGTTGAAGTCAGGGTTTATGATCAATGGACCTCAACTTTTAGGACTTATACTTGGGAAGGATCTTGATCTTGGCCTCGAGGATCCTGGCCTCGAGGACCTTGATCCACTTCTTCAGCTTGTTCATGAGATTGAGCAAATTCACTGCACCCGGTGCGCTAACCATGACAAGTAACGTTTCACGCGAACGTTTACGCAATGGTAGGATTTCATCCGTCGCGCCGGGTCACTTGAAATCGAAGTCGGTCGTAAACAGCCCTTTCATCCTGTGGAAGACCGGGTGCTGCGCGGTGGCTTGGGCACGTCTGGCGAGGCCCTCGGAAGCCGCGCTTCCAAAAAGTTGACCCCACGCTTATGGAAAGGTTGTCGGGGCCCACTCCGAAGGTACTGACCAACTTCTTGACGAAGTACATACAGAGTGTGCGGAGTGACGGTAGACGAGGCGACCGCTCCGCGGTTCTGGGACGCGACGATGTGGTAGTTGGCCAAGGACTCCCTCGTAACATTTCTCCCTGAACCAGACCATCCGCAGATAACGATTAACGTGAGGAACCAGTGGTACGTCCGTTGGCGGAATGCTTGTTCACGTCGCCCGGTCCACTATGCCCTCGAATGACGCAAGGATGGTAGGATGCAGGTCTCGTTGCATGTCCAGGGTGCGACAACAGCGCCGCATTGGCGCGGTGGCCTTGATGGTCCCCGACTCAGCAGGCGCAGATGGTCCAGGGGATCCCAGAAATGACGATCGCAAATTGGTTCATTCATCCCGTAGTCGTGATTGTTTGAGGATCTCTCACCTCCGGCTGTTGCGCAACCGTCAGCCAATTTCCCCGGAACAGCGGCCTTGGTCCTCGTGTCCACTCCCGGCAGACCGATCCGCCTGGTATCCGGAGTTTTTACAAACTTTTATAACTGTTTAATACTTTGTATTAATTTCACAAATGTTTTATAACTCGTTAAAACTTTTTATAACTTTTTATAACGTTTTATAACTATTTAATACTTTTTATAATTCTTAAAAACCTGCCATACATTTTCAAAACTATGTAAAACTTTTTACAAGTTTTATAGATTTTTATGAACTTTTTAAGATTTTCTATAACTTTTAAAAACTTTTTATAACTTTTTCAAACTTTGTGAAACTTAGTGAAGGTTGTTTTTACTTTTTATAATTTTTTAAAACTAAAATTTTCAATATGACATTATTATTAACAACATCAATTATAATCCCAACAGTACAGATGTCCACCGCAGACAGGTTTGTATAAAGTGAATAACGTTGCCAACGGTTCAACAATTTTCAACCCTACACAGGTTTCACTTACAAATATGTTTCATTAAAGTTAATACAGTTTTACTGCAGCAATTGCTCAAAGTAACTTTACATGTAAAATGAAGTTTGCCTATTGTGGAAGATATTAAAGAACAAGTAATGACATTCCGCCGTAGACAGGTTCGAATGTATGTAGATCTATTATAATTTTTTCCATGGATTTCTAAACGTTTTTCATGTTAGGAAATAATATTATGTTTATCGTGTTTGAAATTTTAAACCTGTACACGGTGGAAAGCTGTGCACAACAAACATTTCAGATTCCACAATGTTAAGGTTCGTTTCATTGTATGTTTATTTACACAATTTAATTTTATCAATTGACCAATATGTGATCAAGTTTTGGAAGGAATTTGTTTTAATAAAAACCTGTGTACGGTGGAAACTTTAAAACCGTACTTACTTCGACGTACAAGTAAGGGAGGTCCCTAGAGCCCGCGGC
>JAQIWR010001621.1:0-13131 GCA_034695945.1 Glomeris hexasticha
CACCAATGTGGCCTTTGGAGTCATTTAAAGCCAATGGGCCCTTTGGAGTCATTTAAAACCAATGGGCCCATTGGATTAATTTTAAACCAATGTGCCCTTTGGAGTCATTGAAAACCAATGGGCCCTTTGGTTTCATTTAAAACCAATGGGTCCTTTGGAGTCATTTAAAACCAATGGGTCCTTTGGAGTCATTTAAAACCAATGGGCCCTTTGGATTCATTTTACACCAATGTGGCCTTTGGAGTCATTTAAAGCCAATGGGCCCTTTGGAGTCATTTAAAACCAATGGGCCCATTGGATTCATTTAAAACCAATGGGCCCTTTGGATTCTATGTTTAAACATGGTTTAAAGCAGATTGTTCACTAAACACTACCAGGAAAATGTTCAGTTGATTAGGCTTAACACCCTCCTTGGCTAAAGCAGACGATTTTTCCGGCGCCCGTCACTCGAACGACGAGCACACTTTCTTAACATGGGAGGTATAGGAAGTGAGTGCTCCTTCCATCCAACCCAAAACCTTCCAACATCCTTGGTCCGCGCCAACGACAATTACCGCGCGTAATTATACGAACTTACGCAGCGACGGGTGATGGGAACAAATCAATGCCTCCATTACAATGGCGGCATTTAGTTTCTTGCCCGTTGAATTGTTGGTACAAAGAAGTTGCATCACACGAGCTACATGACACGCCCGAAAGTAATTCACCGTCTCGGTGGCCGTGCCGGCGGCGTCGGTTGATTCCGGCGCGGGTACGTCGTGTCCGTAGACCTGTGATGGAGAAAATCAAGGCTTTGTATGTATATGCTCGGTGGGAACCCTAATTACACAATGTATACCTTGACTTTCTGCTGCTTGAGCAGAAATGAAAGCTCGGTGAGTAGCGATAGAACAAGTTCGGGAGCGCCGGCCGAGGAAAGTAGACTCGCGATGACGGCGTGCGAGTGATCGCGCACGGCTCGCGAAGGGTGAAGCAGAGATTTAATAACAGCTTGCAGTAATGGTCTACAAATTACAATAGCAATGTCAAGAATTTACTATTTTAAATCACGCAATGTTCAACCGTAAAGATGATACCGTCCGGCCGTTTTCAGCTTTTGAGGAAAACTCGTAAACAGTCGCTGTACGAGTTCGGGCAATTGGAAAACAGCTGCAATACGGTTAAAAAATACATTTATTTAATTACTTAAAGGTGAACTGACACGGTTTTGGAAGGTACCCTGAAACTTTAACTACCTGAAGAAAAGTCACAAAGAAAGCAAGTGGTGCAACAAAAATGTCTGTGAAAATTAGTAAAAAAAAAGTTATTAGATGTCAAAGTTTAGCCGTATTTTTATCAAGACCCTTATAATCGATGCTCCGCTATTCAGAAAGCCAGGGGAGCATCAATTATAAGAGTCTCGATAAGCCTACAGTTAATCTTTGACATCTAATAACTTTTTTTACTAATTTTCACAGACATTTTGTTGCACCACTTGCTGTCTTCGTGACTTTTCAGGGTACCTTACAAAACCGTGTCAGTTCACCTTTAATTACTTACTGACTTATTTATTTAGTATGCATTTATTTATTTAGGGTAACGTGCCTTCCTCGGATGCCGTGTAAATGAATTTATCACTAGCAAACAGCTGTTTTTCACCGTCCAGAATGATTGTCCATAGAAACGCCAACTGGTTTCCTAAAAGTCAGAGTAAATAAAATACTAATTAAAATATAATAAAGCGAACAAATCAATGTAATACAATGGCAAAAAAAACAATAACAGTTATATTATCACTGTGGTGAAGAAACAAAACTAAATCAAAAATCCAAATACTGTAAAAATAATGAAGCAAACGAATAGCCAGACGGGGGGAAATTTGTGCACGATTGTGCACAAATTGCATTCACATTTTAGGCACAAAATGTTGTGCACGACACTATATACAAGATTGTTAACCAATTGTTGTTAACATAAGGACTCCAATTCCGTGCACAACATTCTTGTGCACAAAATACAATGAAATTTGTGCACACAACCGAATGATATTTCTGCACAAAATGGAACGAGATTTGCGCACTAAATGCAATGTGATTTGTGCACAAAATGCAATTAAATTTGTGCATAATTGTTCACAAAATAATGTAAATAATTGCAAATAATTGTGAACAAAATATTGTAAATAATTGTGAACAAAATACTGTAAAAATTGTGCACAAAATATTGTAGATAATTGCGCACAAAATATTGCAACTGCGTACAAAATACTGTAAATAATTGTGCACAAAATACTGTACATAATTGTGCACAAAATACTGTGCTTAATTGTTCACAAAATAATGTAAATTAGTGTGCACAAAATATTGTAGATAATTGCGCACAAAAATTGCAAATAATCGTGCACAAAATACTGTAAATCGTGCATAAAAAACTGTCAATAATTGTGCACAAAATATTGCAAATAATTGTGCACAAATGGTTCTCATGACTACAATTAAGCAATAAATACTTACGTTCAAGTACACCACGCAAGATTAACGATATCTATATTCCTTATAATTTAGCGTAACCGCGTATAGTCTTAACAAGCTAATAGTTACTAGAACATGAAACAGCAACTGAAACAGCCATGGGCCCATTATTTCTTACCATACTTTTCTTCAGCAGCGGCTAGTTTTAAGAAGAGGCACAACGCGGACAGCGATTGGGCCATGATGACGTAAGACGGGCAATTTAACGCCGCCACTTTTTCCATCGTCGTTTTAATTATCGGAACAAATACCGAGCCGTTGGAAATCGTGTTCCCTATACCGAAAATAAAATCAATAACCACCAACATCAGTAAGAAGTAAATAAGTATAAGCACGCTTACGGTTCAACGTCGCGTCCATGCAACGGAAGTACGCCGTTTGAACCACAACCGTCGACGTCTTCAAGTTGAACCCTTTCTGTAAAATCATATTTTGTTTTTTTATTCCAACTTTACAGGCTTAACCCCTGGCAGTGTAATAATAATAAAATCTCATTGTACCGGAAACCAACTGAGCAGCTTTTCGGGAATGAAATTCACGAACTTCTCGCCCCACGTCGACAGCGACGAAAGCACGTGCGTCAAAGTTACTTCGTGCACTGAAACCAGCCCGTATAATTACACATTGCGTTAAATCCCTGTTCATTTCCAACCCTCGATTCACCTTCTTGCTCTAGGATTTTCACCAGGGCTTCCGCGGCGATCACCGCTGAATTCTGATTGCAAGACGGCGACATTGAATTTTTCGCCAAGCCTCCGATTCCCACGATAACGCTGACGCGTTGAGCGCTCAAAGTCAATTTGCCTTCGGAACCTTCATTTATAAATTTAATAATTCAGGTTCAAGTGGGGGGAAATGGTGGGGGAAAAGTAACCGGGGTAGATACGAACCGTGGAGTACGGATATAAAATGGCGAAGAAGCTCGTCGATGGCACTGGAGTCGCTGCTGCACCGTTTCACCAAATGCTTCAACGCGATGGCTGCATTATCTCTGCAAGAACTGTCCATTGAGTGAAGATGAGCTGAAACGAAATAGATATAGAAGTCAGCATTTGAAGATGAACACCGGTACACTACGACATATACTAACTTGCAAGCGCGCGGCCAATCTCAACGGCGTACCGACTCAGATCTAACGGCAGCATGGCCAGCACATGAGCAATGCCTAAAACACAAGCAGAAAGTTAAACATTTCATCAAATTTGTGTATGCAAACATATACAAGGGTTAATTAACCAGAAAGTAACGAACTTTTCGGTTATAACGAACTAACGAACGGGTTTTACGGTCCCCAAGAGAAAAAGTTACACACAATTATGCATAAAAATATAATTTTATGAAAATTCGCAATGAAAAAGGCGATATTTTATGCACACAAATTTATGCACAAACGTTTATGCATAATTGTTGCATAGTTGTGCACCATTTATTATGTACACTTAAACACAATTATTATGTACAATTCTGCACAATGAAACAATTTATATGCACAATTAAATACGATTATTATGTGCAATTATTATGCACAATTAAGTACAGTTTTTATGCACAATTAAACTATTCTACACAATTAAACCCAATGGTGCAAAAAAAGGCTCCAATTTTTGTACATTATGCACAGACATATGCATAAAATTGCATGTGTATTACGTACAATTACGCACAGTTATTATGCACAATTAAACGAGTGTGCACAATTTAACATGATTATGCACAAATTAATACGATTATGCATAATTAAACACAATTAAACTATTATACACGATTAAACCCAATTATGCAGAAATTTTTGTGCATAAAAAAGCTCCAATTTTGTGCAACATTATGCACAGACCTATGTTATGTCCAATTACGCACAGTTATTATGAACAATGAAACGATAATGCCCAATTCAACATAATTATGCACAATTAAATACGATTATGTGCAATTAAACTATAATACACAATTATGCATGAATATTTGTGCATAAAAAGGCTCCAACTTTGTGCGACATTATATGCACAGACCTATGCATAAAATTGCATGCGTGTTATGTACAATTCTGCATAGCCTTTTTATCCTGGGTCCTCGGAAACGATTTTCTCGGCTATAACGAACAAAGTTTTGCGCTTTTGTTACGTACTTTTGTAATTTTAATAATGTAAAGACGTTATCTTTTAGTTTCTGAATTTCAATACGTATATATATTTTTTAAATAAACAACGGCATAATTATTACTTTCCGAATAGCCGCAAAATTACTATAATTTCAAACCCACTTTCGAGTGATATTTCTGCACTGCGAAGCATTGCCTTGCTGATAGCCGGCAAAAGCAACTTCGCAAACTCGTCGTCGGAAACTTGTCCGATCACATCGTTGCTGGAATCTAAAATGAATTTCTCCGGCTTCGTCTTGCTGCCGAGAACCACCTTGACAAAAATCTCCACAGCTGTTTGCTAAAATCGTAATATAATCCTGTCAATAAATGGTTCTATGTACACAAACAAACAATCCACAGCTTTACTTTGTGGTCATCGACACGACCGCGAGACTTGACGAGGAACTGCAGAAGCACCGAGCTCAAAATGACGCTGGGAAGTGTCGCTTCGGCCAGTTGCAGTTGTTTGCAGAAACATTTGGTTAGGTTTTCAGACTGAAAATGCAACCACATCAATAATTAGGATGGATCACGTAAAGACAGCCCAGGAAATAAAGTTTCACCCATTTATGCGTAAAAATAACATTTTATGAAACTTCATCACGAACAAAAACCGATATTTTATGAACAAAATGTTACACACAAACGTTCATGCATAATTGTGCACATAAATTCGTACAAAACGTTGTATGCATAATTGCGCATAGTTGTGCAGAATTTATTACGCACACTTGAACACAATTATTCACAATTAAACGCATATAGGCACATTTATGCTCAATTATTATGCACAAATATTATGTACAATTAATATGCAGTTATTATGCAAAATGAAACTATTATGCACAATTAAACAAATAGGCACAATTAAATAATTATGCACAATTAAACACAATTATTATGCACAATTATGCAGTTTTTTGCACATGAAACGATATGCACAATTTAACAATTATGCAGAATCAAACAATTATGCAGAATCAAACAATTATGCAGTTAGTATGCACAATGAAACAATTAAACACAATTATGCACGATAAAACTGTTATACACAATTGAACGCAATTACGCATACATTTTTGTGCATAAAAAGGCTCAAATTTTGTGCAACATTATGCACGGACCTATGCACAATTATGGATAGACTTTTATATGCTCGGAGATAACCATCCGATTCTATTAATTACCACTGTCCACGCGAAACACAATCGGCGCTTGGCTTTTCGCAACAGCTGTCGGTAACCGGCTTCGCTGATCTTGTAAAGAAGAACACTCACAGTCTCAACCTAAATCAAAAATAAATATCAGTTTAATAAGGGAACACTCAGATGGCATTAGAAAACTGGAACACTTATGAATTTCATATTTACAAGGTTGGCGACGGTGTCCTGTATGCGAGCGCCGTCCATGTTGTGATTGTCGGTGAACAGGATGCAGAGCCAAGTGAGGGAAGTTAGACATTTTTGAGATAGAGTTCGTCTGTAAGGAAAGTCTAGTTTGTAAATTGTGCATGATTGTGCAGTGATTTGACGAAGGGGTGAAACGCGGTAGATTCTCACGTCGCGTGCATCATTTTCATCTGAAGAGCGGCATCGTGGAAAGCTTTCACCAAAGCTACTGTTGATTCTTCAGATTGTTCAGTTTTGACTAAGGTCTTGAAAAGGTCTGCACCGATACGCCGCGATTTGCTGTCTTGGTAGTGATGCAACATCGATGGTAATGCGGTCATCAAACAACGAATGGCCAACTCTAGACTGTTGCCTGGAAATTAAGTGCAAAATTTTGTTAAATTGGAGCCTTTTTATGCACAAAACTTTATGCAAAATTGTGTTAAATTGGAGCCTTTTTATGCACAAACATTTATGCAAAATTGTGTTAAATTCGAGCCTTTTTATGCACAAAACTTTATGCATAATTGTGTTAAAATCGAGCCTTTCAATGCACAAAAATTTATGCATATTTGTGTATTGTGATTAAATTATAATACACAATTAAATTTAATTGTTTATTATAGTTTAATTGTTTTTATTTGTGCCTAATCGTGTTTAATTATGCATAATCTTAAATTATTGTGCATAACTGTGCATAATGTGCATAGTAATTGAGCATAATGTGCATAGTAATTGAGCATAATTGTGCATAATAACAGTCCATAATTGTGCATACTTAGTCCAAGTGCATACCTACCTATAGCTGTGCATAATTGTGTAATTATGCGTAATTGTTTAAGCGTGCATAACAAATTGCGCACAACTATGAACAATTACGTATACAATTTTAGGTATGCACAATTATGTATAAGCATTTGTGCGTAAAATATCGCCTTTTTTCACGAGGAATTTTCATCAAATTTGATTTTTCTCCTGGGTATATTTATTTTATATACCCAGCTGTATACATATTGAGCAATGCATGTTTATTCTCCTAAAGCAGCTCAGTTTCACGTGAAATGACATCCCAATCACCTTCACACGTATCAACTATCAACCGGCAAGTAAATATATCACAAACTAAACCCAAACCCACCATTTTTCTTCAAGATGTTTTGCAGCACGTGTACAGAATACCTCCTTTCCACTGAACTCGTGGAAAAAATACAAGCATATAACTCGCCCAAAGACTTTCCAATCTATAATCCAATAGAAAATGAACAGTTATATTATCACAAAACGCGCTTTTTACACGAAAATATTACGGGAGAATTCCAATCCTCGATATCTTCCATCGTAAACGCCATGTCTTTCATTTTCTTCGAATCGACGCAATCCGCGAAGTTTCAAGTTTCATTAAACGGCCGCTGGATGTCGCGATCGTGCAAGGCCAAGGTATAGAGCGTTGGGTAGCGCTGATCGCGGTGCACCATGGGAAACGCGTGTTACGTCACGACGTTCCCACTCGCCCCGCGCTTTTTCAATTCCCTGTCAACGTTGTCCCATTTCCTTCCCACGCTATATGATGACATTCATGACATTGTTTATCATCGTTTGTACAATTAAACCCTGACTTTGCAGTCATTGATCCAATGAATTGAAAATGAAAATGTATTGCATTTTTATTATATTAACTGCACAAGCAATAATTGCACATATTTCTTATTGCCCAGGAGAAAGAATTACACACAATTATGCATAAAAATTAAATTTTATTAAAATTCATACCTAAACTTGTATGCATTATTGTTCATAGTTGTGCACCATTTATTATGCACACTTCAACACAATTATGAACAATTATTATGTACAATTATCATGCACAATGAAATGATTATGCGCAATTAAATACGATTATGCATATTTAGACAATTATTTATAATTGAACACAATTAATTTTTATATGTTATTCAGAGTGCTAAACTTTTGAGATAGGGCTATTTGGTATGTCAACCAATTCGCAATGGTTAACGAGTTATAAATTAAATTCGAAAAAGGTATGCTGACAGCAAATTCAACAGCCGTTACAAGTAATGGCAATGGAGAGTACATCGGCCAGGACTGTGCTCGATAGCGCACGCATTCCCCCGTTCTCAACATCTTTTGGCCAAGCTTTGGCCAAATAAATCTCCTACCCGCGTTTGCGCAGGGGAGCAGCCAATTGACGGTGACAGCCAAATGCCGTCGTAACGGTCGTTTCACCCGTTCGATCGTAGGCGTTACGTTCTATATCTCAACCCCCATGGGTGATTTGGCCTTCAATCCGCACAAAGAAAGAGTTCCATCGACAAATCCGTCTCTACGGTTAACCGTTGCGAATTGGTTAACATACCAAACAGCCATTCTCTATAGTTTATCACTCTGAATAACATATTAAAAATTTTTTTTTCCTTCACTGTCCCTTTAATACTAATATTAAACCTCACAGAATTTAAAGCCATACGTTATAAATGGTTTTGAGATTGATACACAAAGGAAACGTGTGTCGGCCATGTTGTACACACTTTGCATGCATATTCCTGTTACTTTCTGCAGATCTGTCAAGAAAATATGACAAAAGCATTCTCCAAAAACGGGTTTTATTCAAAATACCACGTGGGATGAAGATGTTTGTACAATACGTTTCAAAATGACAATGATTATTTCCGCGCGGCTGATAAAATTAAAAGGAGAAAAAATTGAAAGATGAAGTTTAGAAATTGTAAGATCTTGCATTGCAAGAAATGACGATTATTTGCACACATGTGCATATACATGTCCTTTATAGTGAAATGCAATTATACTAATTAGCATGTATCGTCCGCTTCTTTTCGCATTCGGCGTCGAATGCTTTGTTATCGTATGAAAATCTTGGTTTTTCCTGTGAAGTCTCTTTAGATTCAGCATCATCATCATAATTATTATTCCAACTTTGTTCTTCACCAGATGAAAATATGACGTAAAAAATATTGGTTGCCACGTGAATCGCTGCGCAAACGTAGAACACGATTCCCCACGTTTCCAAAGTTGACTGTAATATATCCACATGTATATATTATTAAACTATTGCATTATTTTCATCAATGTAACGTCAAGTGCTGTATTAGTTCCCCGGGGAAATTATTTGCTGACTCTAAACCTAGAAGTCCAAATAATTTCCCCTACCCAAATAATTTCTCCCTCCAAATATCATACAGTTCCCATTCAATTATTTCATTTTCCCTCAAATTTGTACCCTCAACCTGACCTATGGTCATTACCACACTGAAAACTGCCGTTATACTTGCAACACTCCGAATGTTCCCAGCGCAATTAAGCAATTAGCTAAACGTTCTATTGTTCGTTAATTGCACATGAGGGGGACAACCGGATTTATCAAGTCAACTCTTTGAACAAACCAGCTTTCTGCCTCATGTGAAATTAAGGAACAATAGAGCGTTTAGCTAATCGTTTAATTTTGCTTGGAACCTTTGGAGTGCTGCGAGTGTATACCACTCTTGCCAATGCCTATACTCTATCCAGAGTTTAGTTGATAAAAAACGCCCCGCCTCCACCCCGCCTCTCTTTTAAGACCCAAGTTGTAATTGGTTTGCGTGTGGCTAATGAGATTAGGGCACCGCCCACCGTTGGCCAAAAACCAATAACTATGCATTCCTTAAAAGATTGGTGGGGCGGAGGCGGGGCGTTTTTTATGAACTAAACTCTGGATAGAGTATAGGAACATAACTATTTTTATCATGCAGAAATCCTGCAGGGTCCTGCACAATTCTGTCTTTGGTATCTTTCTTTTACATTGCCTATTTCAAACGTATTTCATCATTTCTTTGATACGACCCCTGATTCGATTAGAATGGGATGTTATAGTAGCGACTAAACAAGGTTGACGAGAAACTTAATTCGATATTCTTTAACATATAGTGCTGATTCCCCAGTGCTGTGGATAAGAGTTGATCCAGAAATCTGTCTGTTAAGGCAAGTTCTCTTCGAACAACCCGATTACCAGTGGCAATACCAGTTACGTTACGAACGCGATGTAACCGCTCAAGCGGAGGTCGGTCTGCAATTCGCTTAATTTGCATTCTTTAAGAGTTAATCGTGTTTAATATTGTGTCATCTGAATCATGCACACAAGGCCATCCTGGCATTGGAACGATTCCCTACGAGAGCAACTAGACTCGCGCTGACGGACACGATCGAAAACGATCCTTGTTTCTATAAAGTCCGATGCGCGGCCGCCAAGTGTCTGACAAAGGTATCTCGATGAAGCAACAACACAGTGTATATGTATATATCGATTGATTTTGTGGCTTCTGTTAGGTTGCAAATGCAATGGAAGCCAACTGGACGGGACCGCCGGCTATGCTGACCATCTTCCGCAAGTTGTTCGGCTCGCATTCGTGCTCGACGATCGTCCGCCAGAACAACTTCACTAACCTTCAGCATTATTATTTGCAAAAAGTACAGTAAATTAAAAGCTTTCTTCCATAAATCAAACACCTGCAAAAATAATCTACCCAATTTCTTACAGACCATTCCTCTGGCGATGGCCGGTCTGCGTAACGTACACGGCATCTGTCCGCCGGACGTGCTCACGTTTCTCCTCGACCTCTTCAAGTACAATGACAACTCTAAGAATAAGGTTTGTAAATGTGAATATGATGGATTAAGCTGTACAGTAAACCCCATTGATAGTGAACTCAACTAACGAGCAGCTTAAAATTACGATTATAAGGAACATTTCATCTAGTCATCCAAAGTGTTTTGCTTTTCAATTACATACTCCTTGCTGGACATTCCCAAACTGTCATGATCTCCAGAACCAGTGGCAAATAAGCAGAGTTAATTGCCCTGTATTTAAACCTAGAGCACGGGACACTCGGGTTCACTGGTAAACCATTGGTGGAGTTGCTCCTACCTGTCCACAAAATTGCAGATTACCCGGTTACATCGAGTTCGTTATAACAAACTGGGGTTTACTGTATTAACTTAACCCTAACATATATTATTCAGTTTTCAGATAACTACTACAGAGCGGCTCTTCTGGAAGCTCTCGGGGAAACGGTCACTCCTGTAGTGTCGATGGTTACCCAATCGGGGTAATTTGCGGATTTATTTTTTCATAGATTCACAATTTATGAAGAAGAAATTCATCCACACTTATATAACTTCTAACATTAGACAATCGTTCACTGCCGAATCTCTGTCCATGGACACTAAACTGATACTGGAGGAGATCACGCGCTGTCTTAACCTGGAAAAGATGCTTTCGTGCTACAAATACACGGTTACCGTGAGGTTTGTCCTTAAACAGTAACCAGCATTAGTTTGTTCACCATGTCCGTTATTAGAACAATGACGATGTTCATTGCAGCTGTTTGAAGGCCATTCGAAAGCTTCAGAAATGCGGCCATCTTCCGAGCACCCCTTCGCTGTTCCGTCACTACGCCGCTTACGGACAGTTCATAGACATTCGGTGCGCCGCTGTGGATGTCCTTGCCGATTTCACAAGAGGTTATTTAATCCGTTTACCGTTATGGCTCTTAACTGATAAAAACAAGAAAATAACTACAAACGATTTCAAACAGCTGACGGTAAGCCGGAAGACCTGGAGTTCTTGCTGGAATTCGTCGAAAAGGATCCAGTGCCGTACTTCAGGTTCGTTACCAAATCTTTTAAACACGTGTTTTAATCCTGGAGGAGGATACTTTAGTTGTTTGGTATTGATGATGTATTATTGCAGACATTTCATATTGCAATCGCTTATCGCGCTTCCGCCGTTTGAGCGCGGCAGGGATTCAAATCTGAACACGGACAAATTGGTCGAGAGGCTTTGGATGCTCATGAAGTACGTGACACAACTTAATCAGGTATAATTTTAACATTATTTAACATGTCAATTTTTTACGCAGCAACGGTGCATCCCACGACTCGAGAATCAGGTGCGGAGCCGTGGATCTGTTTTATACTTTATATGGCACCGGACGTCCCAATTGCCTTTCGACTCCAGAGGCAAGTGGTGTTCTTATTACAGGGTTCATACCACTCAGGGAAACCTGGAAAACTCAGGGAAATTGATATACGTAAATACAGTGGAAACCCTAAGCGCAAGGCTAAACATTTGCCGTGCACGACTGTGGGATAACATAAAATACATCACGGACAGCGAGTCATTCAGTCCGAAAAACCAACACTTATTCAGCAACATGTGGTAATATGGGTTGTCCCCTTATAAGTGTTGACTATAAACGGTTTTTACTGTATATAATATGCAATTTGAATGTGTTTTAAATTTAAAATAATTTTACAAAATGCTTGCGCATTAAAGGGACAGTCAAGTCAAAAAAAATATTTTAATATGTTATTCAGAGTGAAAAATTATAGAGAATGGCTATTTGGTATGTTAACCAATTCGCAATGGTTAGCGAGTTATTAATTAAATTCGAAAAATGTATGCTGACAGCAAATTCAACAGCCGTTATAAGTAAACGCAATGGAAAGCACATGGGCCCAGGCTGTGCTCGGCAGCGCACGCATTCCCCCGTTCGCAACATCGCCTGGCCAAGCTTTGGCCAAAACAATTTTCTACCCGTTTTGCGGAGGGGAGCAGACAATTGACGGTGACAGCCAGATGCCGTCGTAACAGTCGTTTCGCCCGCTCGATCGTAGACGTTCCGTTCCCTATCTCAACCCCCACGGGTGATTTGGCCGTCAATCCGCACAAACAAAAGAGTTCCATCGACAACTCCGTCTCTACGGTTGGTTAACCATTGCGAATTGGTTAACATATCAAATAGCAATTCTCTATAGTTTTTCACTCTGAATAACATATTAAAATATTTTTTTTTACTTGACTGTCCCTTTAATGTTTGGTTGGGGTAATTAAGTTAGGAGGTTCGCCAACCTTCTATTCTCACACAAACTTTTACTAACTTCCACATAGATTTTGCTGTAACACTTTTTGCTTTTTCGTGGTTTTAATTTCAGATGCTTTACAAAAACCATATCACGTCACCTTTAATTTCACCGTTGCAACTGTTCAGTGACGTCACGTTGCCCATTAAAACCCTACTTT
>JAQIWR010001622.1:0-13129 GCA_034695945.1 Glomeris hexasticha
AATAGTTCGAAAAAACAGTGTGAATTTAGAGTTCAGCTACTGTTAATTGTGTATGTGTGTCACTTATGATCACATCCGCTTTGAAATGTAGATAGCTTCCCCTTCTGAACAATGCTTTTATTGAAATGATGCAAATCTGAAATGGTCTTCACTTTCAGGTAACATTGCTATGAAATACACAAATGCAGATGCACGCTGGCGAGAATTGAAATACAACCTTACAGGATATGTTCAATATGGCGACCTAGCTTCTGCACCCAAAACACACTTGGGCACGGCTAACAATAGACTGCTGAACACCTGTGAACTGTTTCAGTCTGATGTAACGCTTCCCTGAAAGGCATCACAGGTTTGGCAGGGCAGTCCATTTTCAGATACAGCAGCAAAACTCGGATCGCGATCATTCATGCAATTCTTCACCAATTTCAAATCCGTTTTCACTAACGTGCTCAGAATGCCGTCGGCTCTGCTTTCCTAATTTGAACTACCCACCTAGCGCAAAAGTTAGCCGAGTTAGAATTCATCTGACCTTGAAGGAATGTTCCAAGGCCATCGATACCCCCATAAATGAATGTCCCCCCTGCCATGTTACACACACAAATGTCATTATGTCTTTTGTCTGTCACTTCCTGTCTCAGTTATTAATGATTTCCACAAACTTTTGGACAACCCTGTATATTTATAGAACTACATATGTTACAGTGAGTTTAGCTAAGTCAGTGAGTTTAGCTAATAAACGCTTTTTCTTCGTTAAATAACGGTGTTTACAAAAAACATCCGTGAACATAAAAGAACCGCAGCGTGTCAAAACGTATTCTAAACTACTTGTGGTTAGGTTACGTTAATTAGTTTCGTCTCGGTAGCATATAATGTCATAACTCCCGTAACAAGTGCGCTATAAGTTGTCGAGGGAAAACTAATTAACCTAACCTAACCAAAACCAGTTTGAAATACGTTTTGACACACTGCGGTTCTTTTATGTTCACTGATGTTTTTTGTAAAAACCGTTATTTAACAAAGAAAAAGCGTTTATTAGCCAAACTCACTGACTTAGCTAAACTCACTGTAACATATATAGTGGTGTTTATAATAATTTTCCCAACGTCTTTCCTCTATCGGGTAATTAAATGTGACATTTCTAGAGGTAAAATAACGTATTCTTTCGATTAAAAATAGATTCACTTCCATCCGGCAAGTGGTTACTGAGTTATGAAGTTTGAAATACAACATGCAGCTGGAAAATGCAGCATATAGGTTTAATGTTTAATTCATTCTCGCTACGTTTTTTAGTCAAAATCAAATTAAATTTTGCATATCATGTTGTAAAATAGCCTGTTCTTTCGATTAAAACTAGTTTCATTACGATCTGACCAGTGGTTACTGAATTATAAAATTTGTAATTCGATCCAGACAGCGGTTACGGATAAAGGAAACTGGTTTTTAAATGTCAGCACTCATAACCATTGGTCGGATCGAATCAAACTAATTTTAATAGAAAGATCATGTTATTTTGCTTTATGAAAAGTGATATTGAAATTGCATTTGGCTGAAAAACAGCGAGAATGAATTAAACATTAAACATATGCTGCATTTTCCTGCTGCATGTTTAATTAAAAACTTCATAACTCCGACGGTAACCACTGGTCGGATCGAAGTGAAACTATTTTTAATCGAAAGAACACGTTATTTTACTTCTGGAAATGTCACATTTAACTAGCCGGTAGAGGAAAGACGTTGGGAAACTGATTATAAACATCACTACACCTGCAGTCTCAATGCGTTGGTTAGCTTTGTATACCCCCCTCAGCCGCCATTTTCGTAAGTCGCCCGACCGCCGCCAGATGTCGCCCACTTTGACTGCGGGAGCGAATATAAACTACGTCCACGGCAACTGGGCGGTGCCTCACGTAGTCCATCACCTCTCATTCCGCCAATTACCTTTACGATTGCGTGAAAATGGGCGGGGTTAAACCGGTACGGGTGAACGGCACCTTAAAATATAAAACTGTTTACACTGCTCGAATTCCCGATCGACATAATAATAAACAGCTTTTGCTAAAAAACATCCGCTGATATAATACACCCAGACACATGCATATATGGGATGCTAAACAAGTGTATAAAAATGCATTGGGGAAAAACAAAAGTTTTCAAGGTGACCCACAAATTTTTGCACATGTAATGCTGAACCATGAATTTGAAAAAGCACGTATGATTAAAGGGAGGAAAAAACACTACAAAAATTAACTGCATGATGCCGGATATCATGTTTTTCCTTCCCTGTGCTTCTTTTGAATGAGACGAGAGTTTCAATGTTATTGGCAACATAGCTAGGCCGAGTGTCACGTGATTAGATCAAGGAGGTGATTAGATGACCGGTTCAAAAAATGTACTAATTAATTAGCGTCAACTTTTATATTAAATATATAAATCTAATGATTTAATTATGAATAAATACAATTAAATTAAATAAATAAATAAATTCACAATATATTAGCATAATTTAAACCCATTTAAATATAGAAACGTCAGCTGGCCATCTTTTTTAAAACTTTATCCAAACTATTTACAATTTAAACTTTAAAAGTTGTCAATATGACAATTTCCAGGTGCCAACATGCACAGTAAACTTTGCAGTGTATAAATAGCTTTTACTGTACTAACAAATGCATCGTCTGATATTCAAGAGAAAACAAAATGAAATATGAACAGCATATAAGTATCTGACAGCAACTATAATACATATGCATTAACCTACAAAACAATATAAATCATTTTGTTTTCACAAGCACATTTACCTAATTAGGCCAAAAGCATTTTCTCCCTACCACTCACCCCACCCCAATAATTTGTTATAACATATGTTCCACATAAACTCCAGATATTTTGTCAACAACTTTCTAATCGATATACCTAGGTATGTACTTATATAGACCTACTGCAAATAAAATTGTAAAAATATCAAACTGAAATAACTGAACTGGAGGAAAATAGTTTCAGACACAATATAGACATAAAAAATGAAATGTAAGATTCTCATCATTTTTGGGCCATATGAAACCACGGTTCAATGTAATTTGAATAAAGAAATCCATATAGAAAGTTTCCTTTGATGTAATAATAAAAGCAATTTTCTTCCATTGATGCTATACGAATGCAAATTTTTCATTACTGGAGACATGACATCATTATATAGACAGAAATGGCTGCCTTATTTTTTATTATAAACTTCTAAACATATTAATCTAACAATCTTTAAGACCGGAAATGTGTCTATACAGTAGGAAGTAATCTAGTTTTAATTTCTGATGCATATTTATGCAGAAATAAACTGTTAATTAATCTGTATACATTTTATTAGCTAGAACTGAAAAATTGCCTATTTCACTAATAAATTAAAATATGGAACGATAAGTTCCCATCTGCATTTGACATCATTTCTAATTATTCATTCAGATTCAGTCAACGAACCCAGTATGAATTTGTGAAAAAAGGTGATACATAATTACAGTATCAAATTAATTAGCGGTCGATATTCCTAATATGAAAAGTATGTAAAAATGTCACAATTTTTTCCCCCCATTTACACTGGAGGAAAACCGTATGCAGATGTATTATGTTACTTTCAATGACAGATGAGAATCTGACACTTGACATGACGTCATTGTTGAAATGTGCAGGAAGTTAGGGGTTATTCATTTCCTTCACATTTCAATTTACCGATCTCGATTGTCGGTCTGTGAAAGACTTAAAAAAAGGAAAGAAACTATATCTTGTAGTACTAGTAGAAAAATATGTAGGCGGATTGAATGAAATTTGATTTTTTTGTGTGATATGAATAGGATTATTTTTTACATTGATATTTTGACGAATATTTTCTTGTATAATATTAGCTATCAAGTAGTGTAGAAAAGCATAACCGTGTCAGTGGACTCGACACGAACATATACCAAAGGTCAGCCAAGAAAAATGCATCACAAATCAAGTTGGCTGAAATGACGAAACCGGGTCAACAAACGCCATTTTGCAATTACAGCACAAAAGAAAAATCTCAAATTTCATGCATTTCAAACATGAAAAAAGTTTGAAAATTGATCCCATTATTTACACGAACACAGAACACAAAAAAAAACACAAAAACCTGTGCACGTTTATACACATCAAAATGCAAGGCCAAATGGAAATTAAGGTCAACAAATTAATTTCTGAGGGTCATTATACAAATAATGCATGTATGTAACATGGTCTAAAAATGTGTAATTTTGCAAACTGACACAAAAAATTACTGTACATACTGAAATTTTTCCTGTCAAATGATGCAAAATGTTAAACGTAAACAGGCAAAAATGGTGGCGTTTTATAAAGCGCCATCTGGTATTGGAATTTATAAACATGCTTTTATTAAATAGTGGATGCAAATTTTATTTTTGTATTGTGTCCTTGCTACGATTGACAGCAAATTATGTAATATTCTCTTACTTTCATCGGACTATCCAGATTTTAATTATAAATTGTTCGTTAATTTTTGATAGTAAAATGTAAAATTTTTTGTTCGAATAATTTAAGAGCATGCAGCCTCGAAAAACAATTAAACTGCATGTTGTTATACCATAGGTTTAACGATAATAAAAATTGTCCAGGTGTTTTTTTATTTATGCAAGTCCACATCCGGGTATAAATTTGTGTTTCAAAAAATAAAACACCAGTTTTATTGAAGCGCTTAGCACCATTTCCCCCTTTTTATTCTTGGATACTATTAACTAAATTTGCCCTCATTTCCCCTTTTCAAAATATCTGCACTATGAATCATTAAATTGATATTTACTGCTACAAAAGCAATAAATTTGTATTCAATTTCCATATTATCAACTGTAGCTTATTACCTAAACACAATTATCATCGCAGATCTGCGTTATTATCATTCCAACCGGATTCTGGATGTTCCGTAAAAGCGAAAAATCGCAACTCGACCTTTCGTAAATCGAGCCGGTGCGTCAACACACCAGTCAACAGGGAAAACATTCAAAACAATCATTATGGTGATGAAGAACGATGAAGCAACGCTGTAATAGAAGGTCGGAAATTTTCTAGAAGGTCACGTGGGACGAGTCATAGGTCAAGATAGCGGATGAAAAATATACTAACGATTACTGTTAATTATAGAGAAAAATACTGACCAGCTGAAACTCCCTTCTCCGACTATAGGCAGCTTTGATCGCTTCATCCATCCACAAAACTCGCACAATGGACACATAATCCATGAAAAGTTTGGTGTCCAAGTTAACACTATCCAACTTGATGAGTCTATTTGCGAGTAGAGAGTTGTCCGGCACCGACCATTGGATCCTAAGTTTGTCCCTGGCGTCCACCAACACCTTCATACCCTTCACTACGTTCAGGTAGATGGTGGATCGGAATTCAGCAACGGTCGCATCGTCGAAGTTGTGGCCGTGGATGATTTTCATCTGTTTGAGAAAAGTGCTTTTGCCGCTCTCTCCCGCACCCAATAACAGTAGTTTAACCTGTCGACGCAGGTGCAGTTTGTCCTTCTCGATCTGTTTGTCGATCTTTTGGCTCCGTTCTCGCTGTTCCGCTTCTTCGGACGATTTCCGGCGCACGCAACACGCGTACGTCCACAGCAAATCGTTCATCCTCCCTCCTTGCAATCTCGCGCTCGAATGAACTCGCAAAGCAACGCCGCCGTCCACTACTTTTTTCGCGACTGGTGACGTTGCTCCGCCCATAAACGACGGCCGTGTTGCGACATGCAGATGGAATTCCCCGTTCTGCCTTCAAGAAAGGGGACAATTCTAATTAATAATTACGCGTGAACTGCAAGTATATAATAATTGGGTGGAGTATAAGGTAACATTTGAGGGAGCAAGGCCTTTGTGGGTGCAATAAGAAAAAGGACTCAAATTTCAAACGGTCCAAGGTCGGGCATAGACCATATATTGAGAGGGGTGTGTGGGTTGTTTGGCGGATACATGTTAACCAGCGTCATTATGAAGAAGCATCACACACCCCTGTGCAATGTGGACTGGTCCATGATTTTCAAGCAAAACTTTTCAATAAAATCATGATAAAATAGTGGTAACATGTAATTTAACAACCAATTTTCGCTGGACATGCAATAATTAAGTGTTTAATTAGAAATGATATGCATATTTTAAAATGCAAATAGCGGCGCCGTTTTGAATTTTGTCACAATTTATGCAAATAATATATAAAATGCTAAGTTTGCATTGTAAAATTCGTTTATAACACAATCAGCTAGTACTTGTATACAGTTTATTGCTCACAAGCTTTATATAAGCTGCTATATTTATTTTTGCATTCGTGGTCTTTTATTTTTGTTTTTCGCATTTTTACGAGAATAACTTTTATTATCACATTCAGACTGGGAATAACTACACTGCCTATTTAGCGAACGTACTATATACACTTTCTTTTCTGTTAGTTTATTGCTTTTTTTGGCAGTACGTGATGCAAGGCCACATATACAGCCGCGGATCAAAATGGATCCGTTTCCTGATCATTCAGTAGTCATGTAACAGACGTCATCCACAATTTGCAAGTTGTAAATGCTGATGACAACATCACTCAAAAGCCACAAAGCCTTCTTTCGGGAAAAAGTTAAATACCAGATAAGTCTGTCATCGTGAACATCTATAAAATGTTCAAGCCTGGCAACACAGCCATGGCGGCCATTACGCACGTGCTACCAAAACAATAAACTAGCCCTATATAAACGTTATTTACTCTTCAAATAATAGTAATTTATTTTTATATATAGTGACGGAAAAGCCATTATCAGTAAAAAATGAATAATGAAATCGGATTGAGATCAAATATAAAAAATAATGGTATTAAAATTCAATCACATTTCATTTTTAATTAGTATATAAATAATCCTATTTTAAAACTTGCATAAAAATACCGCAGGTGATAGGCCTAATTCAAAAAACTACAATATTGTAGTTTTTGTCAAATAAATTATTAAGCACAATTATAATATGCACATGCATTTGTGCAGAAAATATATGGCTTTTACGTAGAATTATATTTCATCAGATTACAATTTTGTGCATGCATGTTACTGGAAAAAAATGCTACTTTTTCCTGGAAAATAGTATAAACAATGTGGATTCTGATAAACATGGAACTAATTGGAAGGCGCTTTTATTGATTTCTTTTAGATACGATGCCGCTATATATACGTCGTTTGCATATATACCGGTTCAGTGTGAACAAAAAATATAACATCACACCGAAATTGGCAAAAATACAGCGAGTAAAATCTATATATCTGTACAGGAATTTTACGATCACCACTCTTATGTGTATGAAATATATTCAAGAGAGGAATATATTAGAGCAATAAGTTTGCAAAATGCATAAGGTACTCGGCTGAAAACGTCACAATGAATCAATAATGTCAAAAAACATGGGGAAAATTGCACAAATTCTCAATTTCCAATACGCCATATGACCCGTTGCTTTACACATCAAATTTACAAAGGTACCATGTGGTATTAAATAGTACATTTCATATTGACTAGACCGAGTTTAGAATTATTAGACCATCATTATAATAAAAACAATTGAATATAGCATGTATATATAGACCTATACACTGAAAATACGCTTATTAAACCTGTCTTGGGAAATAAAGCATGCACAAAGAATTTCTGCAAACATCAACATGAAATGCCATGAATGAAATTAAATCTCCCAAGTCTTATACAATCTAAACAATGCCTTTGTTCCTTATATCCTAAATAACGATAAAATCATTGGATTATTGTTCCAGCATACAATTTCACATATGAATCAATAAAATGCTTTTAAAAATATTACATTTAGTTATTCTCTAAAATCTAGAAAATATTTCTCCCATTTCAAAAAGTAATTAACCTTTCAATTTCTTTTACAATTAAAGTCAACATGTCATCTTTAAGAACAAAACTTTGCATGTACTCCATTCAAAATTTGCAATTACATTAGTCGGCCATTTTAAAAATATTGAATTTATTGCATTGCATACATTAATATAATATTAAAGAGAATAAATAAATGTCTACTTTAATTTATATAAAGTCGCCTCGTATTTCACAGCGAAATCAATTTATCGACCCAAGTAGGCAAAAGCACTGTATTAATTGTAGCAACTCACCGAGGACCACAAACCCAGCCTTGTTTTTTTCCAATTATTTGGCAACAATTATTAGACAAAAAAAAAATGAATTGAAAACCGACTACAATTTAGATTTGAAATGACCACACATTATCTTCACAGAGATGATTTTATAAATTACAAGGTGAGGAAAATGTACGAACTCTTTAAAACGCGTAACCCGCAAGGTTACGCACAGCCAACACTTCAAGCAGAGTGTAAATATCAACAATATTTCCCTCTAAATATTTACACTCTACTTCGTAATGTCTCGGTTTATTTTTGGGCATCCATCTGCAGGAAAAAGCAAATAATAAAAATCGTTTGCGTCGTGGATCGTGACAGTGGAAGGTATCTATAGATATAGGCTTAAATATAAAAAAGAAATTCATGCTTTACAATTATTAGACATTTCTGTACAAGGAAAGACACTTATACTGCACGGTTTGAAGGAAGATGAAAAGGTCCAAATGTGGAGAATCGAAACTCTACGATGATGATAGTGAACGGTTCATGCGTTCAGCCAGATGGCAGCGTCTGAATAACATCTAGCCCATAAATACAATAAATAAATAAATACTATAGAAAAATTGAACAGGTTCAATGATGTAAAGTGTGGGAGGAAGCTTGGAGACGAATGGAAGTACATTGCAAGTCTCAATCCACACACCGGTCCTGCCAAAGCCAGACACGCATGTACCGCAAACACGCGCGCACACCTTTATAACTTTGAGATGATCATCAGCAACTGAATTGATAATGAAATGATAATGAAAATTAAATTAAATGAAAATAGAGGGAAGGTAAATGAGAATAATGGTGGTGACTGATGAGTGTGATCACCGATCCAGTATACCCGGGTGTAGTTTCCTTTTCAGCAAAAAGTTTCCCTTAATCTTCTAGGTTGATGTTTGAAAATGAATTGAAAGGGAAACCAGGTGCCTTGTATTTTTATCACACATGTTGAACGAATTCTGGATTGAGGAAAGAGAATCCGGTGAATTCTGTCTGATCCAGATTCATCATGAACAGTTTATCCGTCGGTGTCAAGTCCGTCTTCTCGCTTGTGAATTGCCGGTCAAAATTGCTCACATCCTTTCGGTGTTTCTAGAAATACAAAATAATAACAAGAAAAACGTAAAAGTGTAACTGAATTGATCATTTCCCTTGTGTAGAATATGAGAGCATAGCTTTGATTAATTACTGTGTACCAACCAAATAGCAGGAACCTAAATCAAAGGTGAAGTAACATAGTTTTTAAAGGTACCCTGAAACTTCACTAACACAAATAAAAACAGCAAATGTTACAACAAAATCTCTGTAGACATTAGTAATAAAGTTATTACCACTTTTAAGTTATAAAGTTTGCTAATAACTTTATTTTACTAATTTCCACAGAGATTTTATTGTTAACAATTGCTTTCATCATTGTTTTTCTCTATGTAGGTTAAGTTTTAGAGTGCTTTACAAAACAATATTGTTCAACATTAAATAAATTCATGAATACAATTTACTGTATGATAAAAGACAACCAAATAGGCCATCCATCACACATTGATTGTATAGCCCAGCACGATTACGTATACGGACCCAACACGCAGATGCAGTAACTGTAATTTAATAACGATAATAAGTATACAATACAACATGTAATTTGCAGTGGATGTCTGAATAAACGACTCCACGTAACACCGAATTATAAAATAGTTGATTCTTTCTGCACACAATAATTCAATACTACCATGGAAATACTCGGTATAAAATACCAATATTATTTAATACGGGAAAGACGTCAAGAATTCAATTTAGCCAATAGTAAAATGTATACCATCTTAATATTCTCGTGTTGTGAAATTGAAATGAGGACTGAATGGTACACCACACATTGCCCACAATAACAAAAATCACAATATCACTGGACGCGCACATTGCCACCGCGGAGCTTTACCGTCAACTCGAACATTGCAAACATCAACCTCAGCGTTTGCATATATAATCGAGGATCAATTTATCTCCTTCTGCCAATATAGTATCAAAATTTGGCACAAATAGTGAGATCTGTAAGTACAACTTGTGCAATGGCGGCAAAAGGCATAGCCGCGTATTTCATGATCGGCTCCGTGCGATTCGCAATCTGCGCAAAACCGTAACTGTGATATACAACAACCATTTAGCTATTATACCATATAATAAAATCCGAATAGTTTTGTATATATTCAAGAGGAAGAGTTAGATTGAACCGAGTTTACTTACACATGTACATTGCGCCAATGCGGGTAAAAAGACAACAAAAGCGCACGGTTAGCACCACAAAAATTAGCCACCGAAGATTGGAAATTTCCTTTTGAATCAGCTATATAGATAGGTGGAGTGATTGTGTAAAGAAGCTCGATAAGTTTCGGTAAGTCTCGTTAATCGAATCCACTGGAGAAAGTAGAACTCGCACAGAGCGAGAGACAAGCGAGACAGTGAGTCGCGCATTGCCCGATCCCATGTTAATAGATGGATCAATTGGGTAAGTGGATGTACTCTTTAGTGGGTACTTTACACTGACACAATAGCAAATGAGCTATGCTTCTCAAGAGAGACAGACACAGAGATTGAGATAGAATGATTGAAAGAGAAGAGAAGTATATAATATTTTAAAATGAATCGCTGCCATGTCGGCGGCCATGATTTGTTTGGATCGGTTGCCAACTTAAACAGTTGTGGAGGTGATTTCGGCAGTCATCATTTGGATAAAGAAGGGGTTGACACAAGTGAAGTCCTTAAACTCGTCGCCTGTCATATTCTCGATGACGTAAGAATCGGGGGGCGTCAAGTCCGTCTTAGCGTTCGTGAAGATCGGGTCGAAATTCTCACCGGATCTGGGGTTTTTCTAAGGTAAAAATAACAAAAGAAAAAAACAAAACCACCCCGCACAGACGGGAGTTCATCAGTCAAAATGGGATTCCATCAACGAGACTATTGAGAAATTCGTTAACAGGGCCGCGACTGCAACTCCGCTCCTCTTCCGCTAATATAATTTAGCTTCTAACCTCTATCTATCAAATTCCTCTATTCAGTTTATCTTCATTACTGCATCAAGATAAACGAAGTTGAAGTGATATAGCAAATGTTCCATCTCATTATTACGCTGTTTCAACCGTGCGTGTTCCGTACACGCACTCGCTAAATTTCTTTACCGTGTCCAATATTTCTGCAAGAAAACGTGGGAAATTTCCTTACAAGTGAGGTGCAATGTGTCAGTGGCAGCCCTGTATAGTAACTATAACAAAGGCAATATGCATAACTAGCTAACTAATCTATATACAATGCAAGCAATACAGCAATAATTATAACCAGCATGCAGACAAAAATACATTCCCACATATCAAACTAAACTAAAGTGAATTATTCATTAATTTGTCTGAGTGGCAAAAAGGCAGATTAAAAAATGCAAACATAAAATGGGACACGCACATTACGTACATATATAGATATATAGCTACTTGGAGGGAAAAAGAAAAAAAAACATTTAAATACAGCATACCTTAAGCACATGTCTTTCAAAAAACATCAAATCCACCTTCAGAGTATGGAGTGAAATAAATAGTGGGCCTTGTTTGTACCTCAAAACCCAATAGGTAATTGCCAAAGAGCCAAAGAAAACACAACGAGACGTGAAAAATGTGAAGTCTCGCAAAGTTATTTCGGCACGTACGAGGTACCAACTTCTACGTAGTGCTTGTAATGAAACCCAGTTTACTCAAACAACAGTCAGCAAACGAGAGGAGTAAAAGATTGAAGCCGAAACACCAACACGTATGGCTTTCCAAAACCCCGTAGCAACAGATACCACGCGATTCCATGTAGTAAGAGAACACGTGTGTTTATATTCCAACATATATTTTCATTAATAATGCACCAATGTGAAAAACACATAAGGAAATCATCAACTTTCCTTACTGTCATCCAAAATTTCACATCGCTCAACGCGTCAATTTATTCCGCATCATTTTTCCCTTTCGCGTTCCGCTCCAAAAATGCAACTAAAGCCGTGTTTATTTCAGTATATTTTTAAGTTAAATCTGCAACTAAAAAACTTTATTTCTAGTTGCTTTACCGATGTTCTCTTACTTTCGGTTTTATCACGGTTACACTCTTTCCGTACATGTACTTTCCATAGCGGAATACCTAGTACTTAATTATTGTAGCGGGCTTCAAAGAAGTGTGTAACTAGTGGATCTATAATGATATTGGGGCACAAATGAATGCCCCACTTAACTTATTTCAATGCGTATTGAATTCCTGTATCGCGTTCGTGACCAAGTACCGAGCGGTTCGGACTAAACGTACAAAATTCCAAGCTTGCGCAAGGTAAAAATAAATATATTGACATAACTTACGATTTTCGGTTTGAATGGTGGCTGAACTTCCCTGTTCTCTATCTTGTCCCAGTCGATTCTCCTGAAGAAAGGGTGACCTCTCACATCTTCCTCTCCTTTGCCACCGCAGCCAAGCCTTTTCGCCGGATTCTTTGTAAGAAACTAAATCAAAAACGAAAAGAAAACAAACGTATTGAATTCAATATCATGTATCAGAATCTGATTCATTCAAAATCTATTAATTAATTGTATACCCCTTTGCACGCCTCTTTGGCTTCTTTGGACAATGATTTTGGGTACGAGACGTTGTGGTCGGTGATGGACGCGAACAGCTCTTCTTCGTCTTCACCATCAAATGGTGGCTATTCATTCAAAATGCAATCAAAATTCAGAAAGGTAAATTGAATATTCAGGCTTCCCACTCACAGCGAATAAAAATATAGGTTTTTTTATAGGTTATAATTTTAAAAATAAAGGTTTTTATAGGTTTTGGACTCAGAAATATAGGGTTTATAGGTTCAACTTTATTAATGATGTTTAGGTTATAAATTACATAATATCATATTTTGGTCACAAATTCAGTGCA
>JAQIWR010001623.1:0-13128 GCA_034695945.1 Glomeris hexasticha
CCAATACTGCAATGTGAAACCCAATCTATCCCTGGAAAATTAAAGTCGCCCATAACCAACATCTCCCCACCCATCGCCTTTAACACTCTGCACGGTGACTTGGATACATTTGTCGGTATCCCAAGTTCATTGGCAATGTGGCAAGTCGAAATAGGCATTTTGCCACAGTCCTCCATTTGTAGCACATCATGATGAGGTGAATCAAATATTGTTTCGTTCATTTCACGTGATTCCACTTCCGCCTGCTCTTCTGTAGCCATCATCACATCCCGTTCTGGTGTGTGTTCCTCCTGACATTAAGAGCCTTAGGTTATATACATGTATAGTTACATAAAATGCATTTCAGTTCTCACATTGTATACAAATCTGAATTACAGGCTCGGATTCTAATGTATGCAATGCAGTAACTCATGTGTATGCCAATTGCATGCCTACCTTCTGCTGTAGTTTCACTTCAAATTCAGAGAAGATTGATGGAATTGCCCCTTCTCGCAACCTAACTAATCTTAGGGATGTTCTATCAATCTGCCTTTCTTCAAAATGTGTAGAACACACTGTACTTCTTGAAGAAGGGGTCCAATTTTTGCGGTGTATAGCTAACACCCACGCATTTTTTTGCCACATCTTTTGGAAATCTGGTAAGCAAAATATTAATTACAAATCAAATGGACATATGCCCTTGCATGACAATTGCATCATCATTGCTTTAATGCAACTAACTTGTGAAAAGTTACTCCTGGGGGGGGGGCCTTCTCTCTGGAAGTAGAACTTGGGCAACCCAATACTGCACAATTTACCATTTCGTACTGTAAATAAAATAAATTGTTACCTTACACACTTTTATCAATCAGCACACACATGTGATCATAGTCCTAACCAGTTTACAAATGCTCTGATTTGCGTTGATTTTTTGCAACAGAATTTGCATGTTTAGAGAAAAATGATATCTAATTCATGGTTTGGTCCATTCAGAGCAAATTGCAGTATAAATACAATGATATGTGCATAATTTTACAAACACAAATATCATAAATTGGAAATACACCTTTCCAGGCTTTCAGTATTTGTATATGTCCTATATTTGAGATGTTCCTATTTTCCTAGATGTTGTATTGAAGTACTCTTTGCAGCTAGTTTGATTCACAAATGTGCAATGAAATTATCTAAATGAAATGGCTGTAGGGAAACTATTATATGGTAGACTTTGCTATAATTGTACTATATTTTTTAGGAATAATTCCTATATTTTCCTATAATTTTGAAAACTTTCCATTTTTTTTCTATATTGCCTATGTTTTTTTAAAAGAATTAACTTTCACTTGACAACCTGCATTTCAACTCTAAAATATATTATGTGTTGGTTATTTTGCACATATATTTAGTTTCATGATAGAATACAAATGAAATTTCACATACCTCCAAAATTATTTTTTCTTTCCAATAAAAATTGCTGACTGCATACTGTTTGAAGCTACTGCAAAGTTGACAAATTGACAACTCCCACTTTGTGAATGCATTGGACAGAATTACGGATGAAACATAAAATAGGGCAATTGCAGAAATCAAATGCAAAATGACTGAAAATTGCATTGGAAAATTGTCAAAATCAAAGATTCCATTTGCATTCCATTTGCATTCCATTTACATTCCAATCTGTGATGTCAGCGGAATCTGACTCCTCCCACAGATCTGACGTGGCCGGTGACGATTGGGCACACTGGGTGGGGCTTGTGGTGTACCGGGCGGGGCTTGTGGTGTACTGGGCGGGGCTTTACCTCGGAAATCTGGAACGGTTTTTTCCTGTTGTGCTCCCTCCATTCAACTCAAACCTCCTTGGTAAAATACAGAATAGAATGGAACCGAATGGGATAGAATGCAACAGAATGGAATAGAATGGAAGAGTCCATTGCTGATTGCATGCTAGTGCGGGTTGGGGTATATCACCATTTGATGTGCTTTACCTGTATAATTCTACATACCTGATTATTCCAACATCTTTGTTCTACCACAACATATTTTACTACTCTTGATTCTACCATAAAATATAAACCTAGTCATTAGAAGCAGCAGCAGCAGTAATGCAGTGTAAAACATTCTAATCATCCACAAAAACATGCCAAGAAAGCCTAGGAAACCAAATAGAAAATATGGTGCATGTCACACAAGGAGGAGCAAAACCAAAGCTGCTAAGAAAAAGGAAGCAATTGAAAGGTAACTATTTTATGTTAATTATGCATGAAAATTATTTCTATAAAATTTGTCCATGGCTATATGGTAACAATGTACAGGGTGGAAACTAATTTGTCATATCCTATCTGTCAACCATATCATTTAGATAGCAATAACTGCATGCCATGCAGTGAGGCTGCCCCACCGAATGCGATTAGGCATGTGTAGGGTACAATAAATCAAAATAAATTCATAGTCTTCCTCAAAAATTATGAAATATCCTTCATTAGACTAATTTTATGATTCTTGTGAAGTTCCAATTTGGAACTACGGCCCTAACTACAACGGTTCAAAAGTTGGATTTGGAATGACCTTGAAGGTGACGTCAAAGGTCATGCGCGATATTATTTTTAAAATCCGCACATAAGCCTTGTCATTCACTTATGAATGTGGGAAAGTGGTAACACTCACAAATTCATGGATATTTCAAGGGGCCCTGACTTTGTGGACACCCCGTATATTAAAGAACAAGTATGGTGTGGCAAACGTTCGGATGGGGAGTGTCAAAAAAGGACTAGTTAAGAAAAGTGGCTTATATTATACAGGGTGTTAAAGGTAACCTGACAATACAATTTTCGATTTTTAGGCAGCGCCACCATCGGCGGAATGCTGCACTTTGGGTGAGACGCCACACAGCTACATTGCATTGGCGTCACCATAAAAACAAGCAAAATCCGGACTATTTGATCGCTTTGCACGGACATTTGCTGTCGATGTCCATGTAAAATTTGTACACAATTGCAGAACACACATCTTTCAGAATAATAATAATTCTAATAAACATTTCAAGACACTACGTACATGCAAGATATGTTGCTCATAGATATTTTCATGTTATATTGTCATTAAAATTAAAACATGATTACAAAAATCCAAATATAACAAATTATTATTTGAAATTATTTTTGACATTTTCTCAAACTAATTTTCTGAAGTGCCGCTAGCGAGATATCCGTTAGTAAACTCGGGGGAAATGTTTGACAGTTCGCGAACGAAAGCACGTGTTCGGTCGCGAACTGTCAAAATGTGCGCACACTCATTGGCTGACACGGCTACGCCACTCGATGAAATTATCGACGATTGGTCTCATTGGCTGGCACAGAACATTATGACGCCAGTGCCATGACGTCGCACTTCTGTGACATCTTTAACTAGTCGTAACTTGTTTTTACTAATGTTAATGAAGTTTTCATTCCCGCCAATCGTTTTTTTTGCCTTGTTATCAATAAACACAGAACATTTCATGGTATGTTCCAAACACCTGTCAGTAATCCTTAAAATATTTAATGAGTTAAATATGTAATATTAATTTAATGAAATGAGTTAAACATTTAATTGTAAATTAATGAATTACATATTTATTTTGAATTTTATGAACTAAATATATTTTTTAATTTAATGAATTTAATATGTAATATTAATTTCAGGAAATGAGTTAAACTTTTAATTTTAAAATTGAATTAAATGCTTAATTGGAATTGAATGAATTACATATTTAATTTGAATGTAATGCATTCCATTGTTAAATTTGAATTTAATGAATTCAATATTTAATATTAATGTAATAAGATCAATTTGAATTTCTTTAATAAATGTACAATTCAAAACACTATTTATCAATAAACTACATATATTGCTTTTGATGCAACTTGGCAATTATGGATTTCATATTTTTATGATGGACGCTGCAAACATATTGATATGTGTTAATGAGTCGAATGCTCTAAATTAAACCACTAAAGTGAAGCGAAACTACACTGATAGGTACGAATAACACGTGGTCGACGCCCTGTCAATCTCACCTAAAGTGCGGCCATTGCCCAGTGGCGGCGCCACTGGAAAACTTTGCCCGGTCCCTATAGAGGGGGGAATTTTGAACGCAATTGCATCACAAAATAACATACCCGGAAATGCACCGCTTTCAGATTATGATTCACAAACCACCCGTGGGCATTGCATTCATGATACACTAGCTGGACAATCAAGAGTGGGTGCTAAAGAATACATTTAATGAAAACGTTTCACATGTGCTGTTGCTACAGAAGTTTCTCAAAATGACGTACCTGCATTGCAAGTTCCCATACACTAACATTAAGATTTCGAAGAAAGCTGAATGTGGTCTTGCAAGTTGAATTTACATGCATATTTATGTATTCACCATTGCTACAATCCAAACCAAAAATATATACCTACATCATATTTTGATAAGCTTTGAGAGAGTTTCTTATAATTATACAGGGTTATTCAGGATGTATGCCTATGTTACAAACTTGGAGCGCAATAAAAACTAATTCTTTCAATTGGTTCTAACATCCCTCCAAGTCTGTACCGTGGGTTCTGAATTCATAATACTTTCGATGACATTGCAAAATATTTGAAATATCAAGGTACAATCAACATTTGTGCAAGTAGCAATGAAAGCATATGCAAAAGCTGGGAATGTCGCTGAAGAAGTAATATCTTCTATTCGAACAGTTTTGGCATTTGGAGGGCAAGATAAAGAAATAGACAGGTTTGCTTTACTCAACTAGGTACTTAACAAGCTGTATTTCAGTGACCAGAACACTTATTTCAGATATGAAAAACATTTATTGAGTGCACAAGCTGCTGGAATTAAAAGCGGCCTGCTTGGAGCACTTGGTGGTGCAGTCAATTACATGGTGATATTTTTAATATACGCACTTGCCTTTTGGTATGGAATAAAGCTAATCTTAATTGGAAGAACACAAGAAGACCCAGAGTATACGCCTGCAAATTTCTCAAGTGTTCGTACTCGTATATTATATGATTTTTTCATTTGATGTTCCACCTCGTACTCATTTCCGCTTTTCTTCAAACTGTTCACAGATTTTGCTCAATTTAATAGTAGGCACGTTTTACATTGGCCAAATCTCACCTCATCTAGAAGTCATCGCGACTGCTCGCTCTGCTATAGTTTTTGTATTTGAAGTAATAGACAGAGTATGTCACGACTTTGTTTAATGGGACATGTTATTTTCCTGTATTCTATTGGCGAGATTAAATGCAGTTTTCGACAACCATAGGTACCACCAATTGATAGTGATTCGGAAGAAGGACTGAAAAACGTAAAAATTGAAGGAAATGTAACGTTTTGTGACGTTCATTTTGAATATCCAAGTCGTCCTGGCATGAAAGTAATTGCAAAACAGTTTTTAATACATACACTGTATTTTATAGATGCAGAATTATGTTTAGCATGCATGTATTGTTAATAACGTTATTGTATTTTTTGTTTTCACAGATTTTGCAAGGACTTAATTTGGAAATTCAATGCGGGGAAACTGTCGCTCTGGTTGGTGAAAGTGGGTGTGGTAAGAGCACAACAATACAACTTTTGCAAAGATTTTACGATCCATTACGTGGAATTGTAAGTACAAAACTGAACATTAATAATACGTCCTGCTGCATTTTTGACTGATAATGCAAATTGAAAAGGTAAAAATCGATGACACAGACTTGAGGTTGTTTAATGTTGGTTGGCTTCGTGAACACATCGGAGTTGTTGGGCAGGAACCAGTACTCTTTGAAGCTTCCATTGCTGAAAACATTAAGTATGGAAAAGAGAATGCTGGAATGGAAGATGTTGTAAAAGCTGCAAAACAAGCAAATGTCCATAATTTTGTGATGAAATTACCGCAAGTGTGTTATATTCACATATGAAAATTGCACTGCAGGGCCAGATTTAGGCATGAGCTACCTTACTAGTCACCTTAAAGCCTCATATATAGTCTGGTCAAATAGAAACTCTACATACATGCCTCCCATAGCTCAGGGCCTCGCTGTCTAAATCCGGCTTTGGGTGCAAGTCACATGTAAATATTGTATGTTCCTATGCAGCAATATAACACTATGGTTGGGGAAAGAGGAGCACAATTAAGTGGAGGACAGAAACAAAGAATCGCAATTGCAAGAGCTCTCATTAGGAATCCAAAGCTTTTACTGTTAGACGAAGCTACTTCAGCATTAGACTCGGATAGCGAAACTCTAGTTCAAAATGCACTGGAAAAGGTTACTAAAATAATATACTCATACTAATATCGAACTAGCTAGAGGGAAGCGAAAGGAAATAGTTTTCCACCCTCCCCCTGCATGTTCAAAGATTAATGCAGGCATTAATATTTAGGTTTATTGCCTCTTAGGCTGCCCATGGGCGAACAACAATCATAATTGCGCACAGATTGTCCACTGTACGAAATGCTACCAAAATTGTGGCAATTGTGAAAGGAAAAGTGGCGGAAATGGGAACTCATGATGAGTTGATGCAACTGAAAGGAGCTTACTTTGATCTCGTCATGCGACAAGTAAATTGCTGAAAACATTGTGAATTTTATGCTGATAGAATTTGCCAAGAAGTTTAGTCTTGTTTTTATTTCTAGGCAAAACAGCAGGATTTAGAAGAGAGTACGAAGTTCAATTTGATGTGTAGTTTTCAACACGCTTTTTAGTATGATGTCTTTTGTAAATTCAGATGAAACCTTTTCTGACGAAGAAACCTTTAAAGAATCTGACGTTTGCTTGGAGAGAGTGAGTTCCATGAATAATAGTCGGAAATCGCGCAGATCTGGATCTCGTCGCCGTTCAACTTACAATAGTTTCAAACATAGGGTACAGTGAACTAAATTATATTTTAATATTTTGTATCGTTTTTCATATCCCATTTATCGAACACTGTAAAACTACTATATAGCATTCCATTGTTAGGAATTCATGCATTTCCTTGTGCCAATATTTCTATTAGTTCATCCTGGAAGACACTACAGAAATTGAAGCAGAAGAAGAAATCTTGAAACCATCATTGACAAGACTCATCAAATCAAATTCTCCGGAGTGGATTTTCTTGTTATTTGGGGCTCTTGGCTCTTTAATAATGGGTTTCTTAGCGCCTGGATTTTCCATGGTATTTGGTGAAATGTTTGGTGTAGGTATCCATGGAAGTTGAGTAAATAACGAATTACAGAAAAAAAAGGAATTGAATAAATATTTGTTTTGCATGTAGGTGATGGCAATTAGAGATCCAGCACATGCTTCAGAAGAAGCTGGACGTTATGCAATCCTATTTGTGGTTGTTGCTGTTGTGACATTTGTTGGAAAGTTCCTTGAGGTAATTTGAACTGCATGGTCTTCTCTGGATACCTAATGGAAATGCCTATAATCTTCGAAATAAATGGTATACTTTACAGTATGCCATGTTTGCTGTTTCTGGTGAAAAATTAACTATGCGTCTAAGGAAATTCGCCTTCACTGCCATATTACGACAGGTAAAAGAAGTCATATATTCTTTTCCATTTAATTACGCTTACAATTATGTACATTTAAATAAATAAATTGTTCTAAATGTGTTGGTATGAAGACACAAACCGAGTTGAAATAAGTTATATAGATATGCCTGATACATAAAGCTGTTCTACATAAAACATGATATGCACAACCAAATTGGTTGGTTCCTAATTTGAACACACAAATTAAATGTTTATATAGGAGATCGGATGGTTTGACGATGCAAAAAACGGAACAGGAGCGCTTTGTTCTCGGTTAGCCAGTGATGCTGCTAACGTGCAAGGAGTAAGAACTAGCTGTTTACTTGTATATAATTTTAGTAGAATGACAGTCGTATGTACTTACTTATCTGTAATATTTAGGCTGCCAGATCATGTTCTGATGCCATTGTACAATCAATTTGTACAATTATAGCCACAATTGTAACAAATTTGGTGTTAGAGTGGAGACTGGGGTTGGTTGCATTAGCATTCATTCCTCTAATTATGACTGGATTCTTTTTACAAAAAGAAGCCATGCATGGAAACTCCATGCATGAACTTGAGTCACTCGACAATGCTAACAAGGTAAGAATATTAAGCTGCCAATAAGAATGGTGATTATGCAATAATACATCGTGTGGTTACCAGAGAGCAGTTGAAGCGATTTCAAATCTGAAAACTGTTGCTTCATTGCACCGTCAGAAAGCAATTCTACAGCGCTATTCTGCTGAGATAGGAGAAGCACACAGGTGTCAAATATGCCCTTAATTTGACCTAGCTTCTATTAAATTTGTGCTTCTGCGTAATCAATGTTAAATACTTTAATTATTTAGAAAAACTGTTTTGTCATCTCATCTCAATGGGTTTATGTTTGGATTTTCTCAATCAATCACGAGTTTCGCTGATGCTGCAGTTCTATATTATGGAAGCACTTTAGTGGCATCAAATTCAATGCCCTTCAAAAATGTCCTGAAGTACGTTTAAATTTTATTTATATCCTTGCGCGCGCGTTCAAGATTATGAAGACCAATTAAATTAATACTTGACATTTTTCAGAATATGTCAGCTGATGATAATGTCTTCTTACACAGTTGGACAATTAATGGCATTTGCTCCAAATTACAGTAGAGCAATTATTTCCGCTGCCAGAATATTTAAATTATTAGATAGGCAGTCTAAAATAGATAGTTCAAAAAGTGACGGAATACCCTTGGTAAGATGCTTCTTGTATCTACATGCAATAATTTCCATGTGCATAATATACTATACGTTATCGTAAACAATTATCAGAATCCCGACGCAGAAATCAGCATTCATTTTCAAGACGTTCATTTTAATTACCCAACAAGGCCTGCTATTCACATTTTGCAAGGATTGAACCTCGAAATCCCTAAAGGTAAAATTACCGCTTTAGTGGGCGGTAGTGGATGTGGCAAAAGCACATGTATACAACTTTTGCAAAGATTTTACGACACAGATAAAGGCAATTTGGTAAGATATTTACAGGTATATATGCGGATTTCACAAATTTCCCACACGGCTTATTCCATATTATTTTACAGCTCGTCAATGACATTGACATCAGGAGATTGAATATACAATCTCTGCGCTCTTATATTGGCATTGTGTCGCAAGAGCCAATTTTATTTGATAGAAACATTGCAGAGAACATTGCATATGGTGACAATTCCAGAGATGTAGCAATGAACGAAATAATTGAAGCAGCCAAAAGTGCCAATATTCATGAATTTATTTCTTCTCTTCCTGAGGTATATTGTTGTTAGGGAGTTCATGCATGAAGTGACAATTGCGGAAATGATTCATCGTTTGTGTGATTAATCTCCTGTAATTTATTTTGCAGGGGTACAACACAAGCGTTGGGGCACGAGGCTTGCAATTGAGTGGGGGTCAAAAGCAAAGGATTGCAATTGCTAGAGCTCTCTTACGAAATCCTCAGATTCTGCTATTGGATGAAGCAACGTCTGCTCTTGATACTGAAAACGAAATGGTTACATACATAAATTGCGAAATTGTTCAAGTTATGTGTAATCATTAATTGTGATCCATTTTAGATAGTGCAAACCACTCTGGAGGAAGTGCAGAAGGGAAGGACTTGCATCACAATAGCTCATCGTCTGACTACAATTAAAAATGCGGATAATATAGTTGTCTTACATCAAGGAAAGGTGGTCGAAACAGGAACTCACGATGAACTCATCAAAATGAGGGGTCATTATTACAGATTTTACGAATCTTAAACTGTGTAACCATACAAATGAATTTTGCAATATTGGGTAGCTGCCTTGAATAAGTTCAGAACCTCTGCCTTATACATATATAGATAGTATAATCCCTCTAATATTGAAGTTGTTATGACCACATCAAGGATAACAAAGTGGTATATATTCTGCAGCGGATGTTGCAAGGCTGGTAAAGCAATTCTAGTACGTCACCATTATTTTTGACACCGTGGCACATAAAAATTTTGGTGTAGGCCTAGTTGCGTGACCCTAGCAGAATTATGTTTGTGAAACATGCCAATGTACCAAAAGTTGCTTGCGAAATTCACACGCTATATTGAGTTCGTTAAATTGAATATCGTGTTGAATATTACTTAGAGTAAATTTACAAATATGTATACAACTATTTATTTATCTAATATGCATGCATATCTATTGTGTCTATCTGCAGCTCTGCCTGCACATGTAACAGTATAAGATTACAAAAATTTCTTTTTCAATCGCTCTGATATGAAAAACAATAAAACTAAATCTGCTGACTGAATTAAATTCACGATTGATCTTCACTATATGACTCCATGAACAATCTTGGAAACGTTTAGTTGATGGCCGCGTACGGCTGTAGCAAACTGTAAACAATTTAACTGCCGCTCTTGCAAACCTAATTATCGGATTCGTGATCTAATGCATTTTTCTGCATTAAAAAACTATTTTTCCCTTTTACTAACGAACATAACTGTATAGTTATGGATTCCACCTAACTTGTTCGTGAATTTAATTCTCTATACAGGGTGTAGTTGTGAAACGTTTTGCTGCCTTAGCTGGCTGTGTAATCTCCATGAAGATAATGGATGTAGATTAACCTCTCACTCTATTATCCTCATGACCAAGACCTTGCAATCGTAACAAAACATGAACATTGTGACATAACGATATTTTATTTCTCCGTCGCCGTTCCTAAGCACCTCAGTACTAGTTTCATGTTTTATATTTTGAATATTTGTTTTGGCTTTGGTGTTTTGCAAATTTTCAGCATATATCTGGATTTGCATTGTATTTCCACTAAGCTTTTGCACTCGAGGAAGTATTATGTATTGCATGTACAGCAAAAAAATTTGAATTTCTGCCAAAGAACAAGGCAGGCAAAAAATAAATGAAATGTATTACAGTGAAGCAGTTCGCACTACTCAATAGCTCTCAGTCTCATCACATCATTACCTAACATACAGAAGTAGGAAGAACTAACCATCAGTGCCTGTATCAGTGACAAATGGCTCATGAAAACAAGGTAACTGGAGAACTGTTGCAATTTCATTTATGCTGACAATATTTGCTGTTTTTTGTAAATGCAAAAAGTATATTTAAAATACAATAGTATTAAATGACAGAAAAATATATTATTGTTTAATTCACAACTTTCAACATTTTAAGAGTTTTGAGGAATTCGATGGGGACAATCTGCCTTCCGGAAATCGTGAGAAAAGCGACAAACTGTGAGTACCCATGTAAGGGGGATGAAAAGTTTGAAACATTTGGTAACGACTTATTACGCTTCATAGCTAGATAGTCTCAAAAAGTAATTAAACAGATAAATTGGAAGCCAATGTTAATATAGGACACAAACAAGCCGTGAAAAAAACTAAGTTTTTTTTGGAAATAAGTCTATTTAAAAATAGACTTGATTGCAAATGTTGGTATTTAAAAATCATACGACATTCTGAATTAGAATATTTATAGACACTTCCGGTTTGGCCCCACTGCTCAGGTTGGTGGTGAGCCCAGACGTTTTTACCCACATGCTACTTATATACATATATGAACATCTTTTTCGCGTTTTTGTCATTTAAGATAAAAAAATATTTAAAAATAGTTTTTTTCTACATATCGTTAAAAACATTTAGGACATTGGATGGAAATATAATATATATAAAATAGATAGGATTTTGCCTGATTTGGCCCTTGTGCAACTGAATGTAAAAATGTAATTATAAAAATAATGTATTTATTAATTGTTTAAAAATGTATTTACTTATTATTAAAGTAGTGAAGGGGATAATTTGAAACGTAGATTGTACATACAAAAATGAATAACATGCTCATAATGAATTTTTTCTGCAGCAAGGCAAAGTTGGGATTGATTCATACACAGTTGACATTGTTCTTGCTGAAACTTTTAAATTGATGACGTATATTCTGTCTTAGTTCATTTGCATCCAATGCTGGAAGTAATCCCAGGTGGGGTAAAAGTCTGCTCATATTTTGAAAAGCTGTAATTCTGCAAACATTACATGGATTTTGAATGGGGGGGGGGGGGGGGTTTGAATAGGAAAGCAGGTAGGGCCAACCAAAAACCCACTACCGGTGACCTTGAACATGACCTTCATGGGTTTTTAAGTGCTATCTTTTTAACTGTTCGAATCACAAGCACAGTTCACATTTGAAAGTTGTTCAGCACCTTTTGATCTGTGGGCTCAACGTTGTTTCAGTGTCGTTTGACATGCTGGTGAATTTACAGGAATTTATTCCCCCAATGGGAGCAGTAATGCCGAGTGCTTTGCAGGGAAGCCAAACATTAGTTGCCGATCACACCACAGCTGGGAATGGACATTGCCTGTGTGAAATAAATGCTGTACACCTACACAAGACATGCATTGGATCACATAAGTTGTCATGCAATACACACATAGTGCATGTATGCATTTATTTACAGTATGTTGTACGGCAAACACATGCATGCTTTGAAATCATATCATAACATTGCAGCAAAAGGTAATTACCATCCATTGAACTGATGTGCATATCAACAAACTATTTCTTTAGCAGAACACAGATGCACGGTAGAATATATGTTACATCAGTCTCGAACTCCAATATTTTGAAATACGCTGCAGTCAAAAGAAAAGTTTTTTTATACATCAGCCTTGAACTGCAATATTTTCACATAAACTGCAGTGAAGAGTAAAGTTATTTGAAACGTCAGTTCTGAACTGCAGTATTTTCAAGAAAACTGCACTTCAAAACTGCTGTTGCAAAATGAAAACTGCATTTCCCATTTAAAATTACAGGTCCAAACAGCATAATTTCATAAATAACTGCAGTATTTGGAACAAACTGCAGTGTTCTGATGAAAAAACTGAGGTATATTTTTGCAAGGGATGTGAATGCATACTTGCAGTATGTGCATATTGCATGAAAACATATGCGATCCAATGCATGTCGTGTGTGGGTGTACGACATTTATATCACACAGGTAATGTCCATTTACAGCTGTGGTGTGATCGGCAACTAATGTTTGGCTTCCCCGCAAGGCACTCGGCATTACTGCTCCCATTGGGGGAATAAATTCCTGTAAATTCGCCAGCATGTCAAACGACACTGAA
>JAQIWR010001624.1:0-13121 GCA_034695945.1 Glomeris hexasticha
CTTCTCTGGTAGAGAAAATTATTTCTCTCTACCACGACCATGCTCTATCTGGACACGCAGGTAGCTGGAAGACTCTTTGACGTCTCCAGCCTACCTTCACCTGGCCGAGCATGACATGGCGATCAGGGCGACGTTAAAATTATTGTTTAGCAGCGACAACATGCGGATCGGTGAAGTAGGCCGCGTGCCCCTCACCCTTAAATTCGCCCGCATTGGCAAGGAGGGAGGCAAATTCCAACTATAGCCCAGCTTTCCAGTGGGAAAGTTGTGAGCTAAAGCCGTGTGCAAAATCACGCCCCTGAATTCTTGTAGGAGACGCCAGTCGCACGCCAGACATTAGAACGGCTCGGTCGTGGTTGGCACCATATCTACCCAATGGGACACAAATAGTAGGCGTGGCCTAGTCCTGGCTTGGGTATATTTACCCAGAGCTATTACAGCTCATTCTTATTTCCGTGAGGAACTTCTACGAGCAAGGTACCTCGAGTGAAATCCCGAAACTCCCTAGCGCGTTAGGCCTTTTGTTTTTTCCTTAAGTGCACATTAAGTTGCCCTACTGGAAACGAATGGAATTTTGTGGTGGGCCACCACGCCATAACACAACCACGTATGTTTCAATAACGTTTCAATCACGTAGTTTCAATCACCACACCACCATGGTGGTGTGTTATGGCGTGGTGGCCCACCACAAAATTCCAATCATTTTCAGTAGGGAATTAATTAAATAGCAACAATTTTTGAATAACCGTCATTCAATTGAATTAAGTCAGAGAAAATTAATTTAGGGAAATTAACAAATGTACACGATCCCAAAACGAACGCAAGGTGAAATGAAAACAATTAGGCACATCAGATACAGTTAGCTGAAGTGCATAATTGTTTTTACATTTAAATATTTTTCTAGGAAATGTCTTCCCATTTTGTAATGAAATTGGCAGAAATAGTGACTTTTTTTTCAAAAAGTGACTAAAAGCTACTATTGCTGAAAAAAGTGACAAAGTCGAAAAAGTGATTAGTTATCAGCACTGTGTTTTGAAAATAAGTAATGCAACATGTATGAATACAAGAAAAGTGGCTTGCCCCTAAACGTAGACAGTATAGTCAAATAGATATATGTAGATACCTTAATTCATGTATTCAATGATGTATACTGTATACATACCGAGATTGCCGGTTTTGAATAACAGTTGAAAAAGCCAGGGGTACTGGCGACTGCTGCATATTTTCTTCTAGGAATTTCTGACCAGTTGCATTTCCAATTACGCTCAAATCGAGCGGAAGATCCGTTTCATTCGACTTTTTATCCGACATGGTTCTAATTAAATACAAAACCAATACTCCAATGTTAATCATCAATCATATAGTTAGGGTGCATCCGTACCAATTCGATGTAAACGATATAAAAGTCCAAATATATACGATGAGCAGTCGGTCGCACGAAGAGCACTGAATAACGGTTGCAATAATTGTGGCAGGGGTTTCAGTGAACTCGTGTTTAAATACTATATATTACGATCGAACAACAGATATAACGATGTCGTCATATATATTATAATTAATTTAATCTAAGGTCCACTTCATTTCAGCTAATTATGCGTCAAAATCACATGACCATGGTCAAGCGAAAGAAACTGTGTCGCAACCAAGGTCACAACAACTTCCTGGAAAGGTTTTGACAGGTGAGAAACTTTTACTTAATTATATAGTCAAAACAGTAACATATATATGATTGCAATTAAAAAAGGAAATTCTTAACTAATGTTTTACCAGTTTTATATTCTGCGCATGATGCAACGCTAAACAGCACTAAAAAAACTTATTTTATTTGTCTATTCCAGGTCTATTCATTTAATTCAGTTCATCCTATTTCGAGATGCCCTTTTTCAAGGGCACGATAATTTCGGCGCATGCAACTGCCTTGATGAACAACAGCGCCACCTACCGTTAGTCGTTCCGAACTGTTTTGCCATCTGCTAACCTTACATCTGCCGTGAAATTAGACTTTAATTAAGACGTCTTACTTCGTTTGAAAAGGAGTACACTTTGAAATTCCCTCCTTTTCGTGTCGCAGGGAGAGTTCGGCCAGGAAAACGTCTTCAGCTGAAGCGCCGCAACTTTTCTCTTCTCGCACCGCACTCACTGACGTCACCGTGTAAAGATGGCCGCTCGCACGACCGATGTCAGGAATCGTCGATCTGCTGCAATCCCAGTATTTTACGGCCTTTTGAACGATTTCTGCGCTGTTATTCCAGCTTGCCTGGGCCCATAACCATTGTTGGAGTTGGCAGAGTGGATAGCAGTGGAATAGATTACTGGTTGGCATAGCTTGGGCAGTCGGAGCCAAGAGCTTTCAATGGTGGGTGACGTCACGGAATGTTGATTGTGATATCGATCAGCGCTAGCGATATCTTTTGCGGTTATTCCAATTGCAGTCGAGGGAGATTATATTAGGCCAGGTTAGGTTTGCTTGGCGGCCGAAGGCCGCCAAACCTAGTCTTTTTTTCATTTTGGGCGTTCATATGTTCATATGTTTATACCAAGTTTATACGTTCAATCGGACATTGAGGGACCTGGGAAATGTTTATCACCGTCTGACGTCACACTCTTCCGCGATATATCGATATTTATCGATCTGCTAACACACGGCTCCTACTGCCCAAAAACAGCCCAATTTTTTATCATGCTTGGTGACGTCAGTGTGACTACAAATACTATTGCTCTATGTAGTTTGTGAAAGATGCGCGTGATGGCGCCACTGTCCACAATCACATGGTATGCGTCACTCGACGATGCAACGTTTTCTTGGATTCCCGCTTGCAAATAATTCGTCATAATTCGAAAGTTGTTTAGAAAGACAGTAATTTCTGATATGGATTACGTTTTGGATGAAGTTGTTCCAAGTGACGAGCTCAGGGTTAAGTATAATTCTCACATTTTGCACCCCCCTCACCTATTATAATTTCTCAATTAAAATTTCGTTTATTTCAGAAATTCGAAAGAGTATATCACGATCAACTTGACAAATTTGGCAAAGCCGATGCCAAAGCGCAATTTGAATACGCTTGGTGCCTTGTGAGGAGTAAATATTCAAGCGATATTAGCAAAGGAATTAGTCTTCTCAGAGGTGTAACGCAATAACATATGCAATGTTTATTTTGAAATTCGCGATATTGTACCATATTTGTAATCATTATTATTTTAATAATGCACAGAACTTTGCCGAGATGAAAGTGACGATGGCAAGAGAGATTACATGTTTTATCTAGCTATTGGGACAGCAAAGTTAAAGGTTTAGTGAAAATAATTATAAATAGTATCCGATAACGCAACTTTATTGCGTGAAATTGACAGTATTGCAATGTTTTATTGCAAGGACGCTTCATGTCTACGAGTAATTTCAGGAGTAGTTGCGCAGGATCGGAACTCGTGCAATAAAGTTGCGCATCCGTTGTATAATGCATCAATAAATCAAGAATAAATTACCGAGCAATATTTTAACCATCTGTTATTGTTTTTTAGGATTACAGTACATCGTTAAAGTACTTAGACATATTATTATCAGTTGAGCCGAATAACACGCAAGTTAAAGACCTGAAATCAGTTGTAAAAAGAAGAATGGAGAAAGGTTAGTGAGCATTTGGAAGAAAAAAAATGTTGGTGTTGCATGTGATCTTGATGTGATATTGGAAAATACTGTTTTTTCTCTGAAATTTCAGAAGGACTGATGGGTATTGCAATCGTTGGCGGTGTGGCACTTGCATTTGGAGCTTTAGTCGGCATTGGAATGGCAATAGCAAAGAAATGACGCTAAATTAATACAGTAGTTGTGAATAGTTTTGAAAAAGGCAACTACACCTCGCCACGTTATTGGCAGCATACTAAAAGGGGAGTAGGTTTTTACTTCCATTATTTAAAACAAATACGAATTGTTTATTTTTGCATTTGTCAGACATTGCTAGAAACTAATGTCAGTGGGATCATTCCAATTAAGTGTGCATTGCTGACTCTAATCCTGCATGAACATGACAGCACAGCACACTATTTAAAATATATCCTTCGTTAATGAATAAACGTTTATTGCAAGTCATTGACAAAATTCAACAGTCGAAATTCAGTCATTTCTTTTTCTGTTTATTACTCCCATTTAACTGTTTTACGGTTTTCGTCTTCTGTTTCAAAACAACACTTTTTCTTGTTTTTGCTTGACTTACATTCGCATCCAGATACAACCATTTGGCAATTTTCTTTTGGATTATTGGCCGGCTTATATTAGGTTTTACAAACAGGGCACGGCACTTTTGGATGAAAGTTTTGCGCTGCAACCGAGACAAGTGAGATGTATAGCGATCTTTCTTCTTTCTATACCTTTTAATATCGTCCCTCACAAATTTCTTAAGCCCCAATATATTATGTATGCTCTTCAATTTCTCCATCAATGGGGGTAACGGAGTTTCTTGGATCAAAAGTACGTCTTCATCTTGCGTAATTGGGCATACCATGTCACCGTCATTATCACTGGTTATTATTTCCTTTTCAAATTCCTCTCTGGAGACAACAGCTGCAAAAAAGCCAATATTTATTATTAGTACTTATGCAAATAAGCAACACGCAATTTAACAATATCTTGATTTACATTACCTCCTAGATCAATTTTGGATTTTACTTCCGGAGTTGAAGGACCAGCAATTTCTTCTAATTCCTTAGTTGCTTTATTAGATGGGAAAATCTTGTGCAATAATTTAGCTTCACTGCCTTTATCCAAGATCCTGCTCAATTCAATGTTATGTGACATTTACATACACCTGGTGAAAGATACATCGTGTATTATATTAGAACCTACCGTGCATGTTTTGCAGGAATAAGAAATCTAGCATTTTCTTCAGATAACGTCATAAGCCATTCTTTGAGGTTTTTAGGTAGTTGTAAGTTAGGAATCTATTTGAATGATAAACAAGCACTCGTAAGAAAAATCAAATACATATCCTGAAATTTCTAAATAACAACACAATACTCGCCCATTCTTCTTCCCCAGGCTTCAAATCGTCAACAAGCTCGTTTAAAGATGTGTACCACTCAACACATTTTAAAAGCAGAGCTTTGAAAATGGTCCTTAAAGTATTAGCATTTCAAGTTAGCTACTTCTCGAGAAGCAAAGATCTTTGCTTGCATTTATGAAAATATAATATCCAGTACATACCATAATCGCGCACAGCATGACACTAACACAAGGTTTCCACCAAAATATGCGCCCAATGCATTGCGCAAATTGTTATGGCCATGGCTGCAAACAAGCAATGCAGCATTTTCAGTAAACTTTCTTATGTATGAATTATTAAATACCCCTGGTACACTTGTATCAAACATTTTATACGGGCATTTGGTTTTTGTAAAAGTGTCATTTAAAATTTAAATTAAGAACAGTGTGTGTATTGTGAATATTAGCCATTATGTAGATAATTTCTCTAACTTGTCATTTTTCTTTAAAGTGTATTTGATTTTTTAGTCTGTCTTATTGATACAAATCGGTTTTAAACCATTGTAAATTATGATTTACTTTTGGTGAATATTAAACACAGATAATCATTAATTACATTATTAATGTATAGATACAGATGTACTGAAAGTAATTGCATGGTATATTTTGTATTCAAAAATCCTTATGAAAAATTAATTGACACAAGCGGCCAAGGACCAAGAAAATAATGGTGTTTATATTTGGAGAAATTTACCAGAAAGCTGCCTCTAAATCTAACAATGTGCGACATATGAGTGCAGAACAACCCTGCAAACGAACCAACACGTATTGCACACGTTGTCTGGAGAGTATTACAACTTCAGAACAAGAATAAGGTGGTCCCAATCTCCTGAAACATCATACAGTAAAAAAATATGGGTAAAGTTCAACGTCTGCAACTTTCTTGCATGCAACTGCTCGTCGCGCAACATGCGCAGTGATAAATCTACGTAGACATCGCACGCAGATAAGTTGCAAGCAAGAATGTTGCATCAACTCCTTGCCTATTCAGGTGATGACAGCAATCCTTCATCAATTCAAGCAAACTGTGCGCGATGAATCTATTCAAGCATTTTCTAACCTGCAGTTTGAAAGAAAGGTAAAATACCAGTTGCTTTACATGAAGTAATATTTTTTGTAGAAAAGCTAGTCGGAAAATTTTCAATTTACCCGCGTACATGATCTCTGTTGTTTGTCGCACCGAAAGAAATTGGCCGTTCTATATACCAACCGACAGAAAAATATCGTTTCTGAATAAATTTGCGACCCCGGTGCGAGGATCGTCATGTCATCCATCAGATCACGGACAACTTTTCCCACTCGATCAACTGAAAAACACGATTTAAATTTCAAATTTTCTACTAACGCAATTGTCTTGCAATGTTTCAAAAGCTGTGCAACATTCCCGTAAACGAATACCGGGAAATATTGCATACGAGACAGCGCTGCGATTTAATCTTGCGTAGGTTTATTTTAAATTGCGCGATCCTTTAACGCCATTCTGTATCGAAATTTCAGGATTGAATGGAACAAGTAAAGCGAGATAATGATGTTTGGTAAATCGGTAAACCTATAAATGTCCATTCTTCGAGATTGTATTCGCAAAACTTCTTGGTCGGCGGAGGTAACGACACGCGGTTCCAGGGAGCCGCCATTGCGAATGTAATTACTCGTGAACTTCCCGCCGGAGGGCGCCACTTGAGCTCATTGCTCAATTTTTGAAATCGGACATATCGGACATGATTCGAACGTCGATTGAGCTCAAATGACACCTGTTAGGCGGAAAATCAACTTTTTCATGCAGTTTTTCGTCACAAATATCAGCAGCATCGGAAAAGTAAGTTATTTTTTGGATTAATTAGGAGTTTTGTAAATAATTGGAACATTGCTGTTGGAGTTTGGTTCATTGATTAGGCCTTGGACTAAGATTAGGCCTAACTTACGAAAGGCCGCGTGAATTTTTGATGATAATAATGTACGAGATTAACGAAGGTGTTGAATTCTTTATTCTGTCGGCCAGTTTCCCCACGAGATATGATCGAGTCAATGAATGCAATTGTCTTTCTTAAGTAATGAAGCAATGTAACGAATTTTGCCGAGCAAAAGTAATAACTGACCCCACACCACAATCGATTTTTTGCGGTCGTTGCTTTGTGATGTAATAGGCCTAAATGAATGACACACAGACACATTAGATCGCTCTCTACATAGATCTTTGCAAACGCGCCCTCTGGTTGCATCTACTAAACTGGAGGAATCTCTAAATTTTCTTTGCAACGGTGCATATGTAATTAATCCTCTCAACTTTTCTTCTTAAATATTTTAAAATTGGTTCGTTTTGACATGTTGGATCGAGTAAAATGCAGTTTCATTCCGGGTTGTAACACCTGAGGGCGCAGCGTGTAGCCTACTGAATGAACTTCGAGCTTCGCTGTACTGTACAGTATATGTATTTTATCCTTTGGATGTTTAAAAATATGAATTTATTATTTGCCTCGTATGGAAACTCTGTTTTATGTTCTCATACGCTGTCATAACATTTTTATAACTATAAATTGTAAAATAATTATATTCTACAATTGATATCTAAACATGTAAGTTGCTGATTAATTTGAATTGCGTCGCATTTTCTAGGAAACTCTAAACTGAGTCGTGTAAATTTATTCGTTTTTGTGTGTGTGTGTGTGTGGGTTTGTTGGAAGGGGTGCAATCGTTACGTTGAGTGACGTCAGAGGCGAGTTGATAGCATCGAGTGGGCAGCGGCCATTTTGGCGGTCATCTAATCAGCGAGTTGGCCGGCAAATTCCACTCGTGCCGTAATTGAAACGATAAAAAGGGCCCATTTCTAAGAAGGGCCGTTGCGCCAAGTGTCAGAGGTCACTTGGACCTCATCTTCATTGCCTGTGTCTGTGCCAAAAAACCGATCCAATCGACCAATGAATCCTCTCACTAATGCCCAATACGCATTACACCGCCAACCGTCATTCGTGTGACGTCACACGTGTGACAACATGGTTTTCAACCGTTCCATATTCAAACGCAATCTGGCAAACTTTTACCTGTCGGTACCACTGGCTGAAGTGAAGAACACTAGTGTCTGACGGCAGGAAGCTGCCTGCCCCTTAACCACGGATTGCGCATGCGCAGTTGTATCGGCGGGCCCGTTCGATACATCGAACGCGACGGTTAATATGGGAAACGCCCAAAATGTAAAAAAGACTAGGTTCGGCGGCCTTCGGCCGCCGATCAAACCTAACCTGGCCTAATATAATCTCCCTCGACTTAAATTGGAATAACCCGAATTAATATTTCGCGAAAAATATTAAATGTCAACGGCCGAATCTAACCAGCGACATGCAACGATACAACGCACGCATACCGATACAACTGCGCATGCGCAATCCGTGGCTGAGGGGCAGGCAGCTTCCTGCCGTCAGACGCTAGTGTTCTTCACTTCAGCCAGTGGTACCGACAGGTAAAACTATGCCCGCAAGCTTATAGAGGACGCAGTCGTAGCACTATGTATACTTAGTTAGCATCTGTGTGTGTGTGTGTGTGTGTGGGGAAAAAGTAATTAGAAAAATTGCTTGCAGGCTGTTCAAGTAAATTGCTTTTAAGTAGCCTGCAGGATGTTAGCTCTGACGATAAATTAATAATTTATCCGTGTTCCATTGGATTATCAGGGCTATATGTAGTAAAATAATTGCTAGCACCAAGTGCCATATGCCCTTATAACTAGTCATTGAGACGAAGCAGCCCATTAATCTGGTCGGATTAAGAGCAAATCCGCAACTTGTTCGTTTTCGCTCCTTATTACAGCCAATCAGTTTGACAACGTGACGTCATAGGCATAACATGGACTCTTCAGTGCAACATTATGGGGCAATGTGACTGTATTATTCCGCCTGTAGATGGCGCTGCAGGAAAAAGAGACGCACTATAAAAGTATGTCAAGTAACACAGGTGGTCAGGTTACAGAGGGTCACCAATATGTAAAACCTATGGGTTCCATAAAAAAGCGGTCAACAATGTTAGGTTGTCGTCATGTAAGGGTGGTCAACTTGACAGGTTTCACTGTATAATGATTTTCATTTGTCCATATGGCATTTGGAAAGTTGAAAGTTCATGTATTTTGTGAGGAGGGTAGGAGGGTGGTGGAAGAAGGGGGGAGGGGGAGAAGGACGGGAAAAGTTGGCATGGAAATATCGATTGTAAAATGCGACATGCCCAATGTGAGTTTGTCTGCGAGCTGTCCATTGTCCACTATGCTCTCTGAGATTGCGGACAAAAAATCGCCATGTTGGAGTGGGAGGGACGGAGGGATGGATATAAGTCGGAGCCACGCCCATCGATTAACTCCGCCCTCGCCGCGAGAGGGCCATCGAGCGGTTTGCGTGCTGCTGCTTTTGTCATTGAGGAGGCGCTGTGCGAACGGAGAGGATGCTGCTCCACTCCTCCGCATCTGCTGCATCTGCATCTGCATCTGCATGCACATCAACCACTTCTGCATCGACCAACACGAGGAGTATACAAGCAGTCGAGTTGCGGTTGCCGGCGAGCCGGCAAACTTACACGTGGTGTCCGGCTGATGACGATGACCACTGGGTGGGTGGCCGTCCATGTCCATGTCCATGTCGTCACCGGGATTAAGTGGTGAGGAGGTGAGGTGCCCGTCGGTCGGTGGTGCTGCAGCTGCACCATGTCGGTGGTGGTGGTCACCCTGTGCCAGGTGCTTGTGATAGTGGTGGTCGTCGACGCCGGTGGTAGTGGCAGTGGTGGTGGTGGTGGTAGTAGTGGTGGTGTTGGTGGTGGTGGGTCCAGTAGGGTGGTGCGAACGACGCACGGGGACCTGAGAGGCTTGGTGGTGCAGTTGCCCGGTAGGAGCCTGGGTTCGGTGGAGCAGTTCCTGGGAGTACCTTACGCGTCACCACCGGTTGGCAAGTTACGCTTCATGCCACCAGCTACATTGTCGCCTTGGACCGGTGTCAAGTCGGCCGAGTCCTATAACCCAGTGTGCCATCAGCTGATGCCGGACGTGGCCAATGAGACCGATGCGTTGAGGATCATGCCACGGGCACGCTACGAGTACCTCAAGCGGTTGCAGGCCGCGCTCCGAAACCAGAGTGAGGATTGTCTCTACATCAACCTCTATATCCCAGTCAAAGGTACAGACTGTACTTCACTTGGTATATAGTCAGTTTACATATTGTTAGTAAGTACTTCATATGACTGTATATGTGTCCAAAAACAATATGGCCGTCTTGTGCAGTGCAGTGAAGGTGTGCAGGGAAAACTGAAACAAGGGGACATGGGATTATTAGTAGTTGAGGAATAACTTTTTGGCCTTAGTTTGAGGCAATATAGACAGTGTTTAATATATGTTAACCCACAAAGGTAATTAAATACTATACAAAAAGATTACTTAAAATTTAGTAAAACTACATAATTTTCGAATAGGAAATAATTAAAACTGCTTGCATAATTTTCTGAATAATGTATATGGCTGTGTACGTTTACAATAGATAAACGAAACATTTTCAGCAGAAGTGTTTTGATAAGCAACATTTGTTGAAGCTGTTTGTGTAAGTGGACCGTTTATTATGAATTGAAATAAGTGGACGCATTCGTGTTATATACTGTATTATACCACCATTAATTGTCTATACAGAAACCTACTTGACCGAAGCAAAATTTCCTAAGCATTTATTATTGTTTCATGTTATGTTTCATAATTAAAACGTGTAAATGAGCAGTGTTCAAGTTTGGGAAATTCATTTTTGAGGTCTATTGAAGGTTATACCCGAGAAAGTAAATTTCTATTTGGCAATAGTAAACATTCAGACCACCTGTTGTGAACAGAAATGAGTCTGAGGATGGGAATTTTTCATCTGAAATGACGACATTTAGTTGCATGAAGTATGATGTGTTGTGCACGTAAGTGGTCCGTTCAGGGGTCGCTTTTCGTCAAATTTCAGTCTCTAACAAAACAATTAATTATTTGTGTATAAGCAATAATGCACGTACTTCTTTGTATATTTCAGGCTAAATTGCATATAACATTTTGAGTTTTCATATATAGGGCTACAGTACATAGTTGAAATGTGAAGTTTCATGACAGTATGGTTAAACATAATGAAAGCCAATGGCGCTCTTTGGCTGGAGTGTTCTGGATTTTCTTACTTGCCTGTGCCAGTTTTGTATACGGCTTGTGATATTAAGAATATATTGTGTCAACATAGCTGCACATTGAAGAATTTTGGGAATTGATTACTGACCAATCAGAGCGCAGCGTTGAGCAAACTAATCCTACAATATGACGCAGCCCAGGCTATAATAATGGTAATAATCCCCGTATCGGTCTTCCCATATTTCTCGCCAATACCACTTACATGCTCAGTAATGAATTCGGTCATGTATTGCGTGAGGTTCACCGTTTCGCCGGCAGGGGGCGCCGCAAGCGCCGGTCGAAATTTCCCATAGTGTGTTGTGTTTCTTTATCTGTAGTTTGTAGAATTTCTTCATTGCTGTTTTGAATATTTATAACATATATATGCAAACGTTTGCATGTTGTTTTACTCTTTATGAGCTTGTGCAAATGAGATGCTAATTAGTGAATTTTTTAGTAAAAATATGGTGCAACATTTAGATTACTACCAAGTGTAGTATGGATAATCAGCAATGACGTCATCAAAACAAATGGATTTATTATTATTGATAGGTAAAAATAAGGGGTTTGAGGTTTTATCTTTGAATACAGTATCTAACAGGGACCAGGGACTAGTAGATTATTAAAAGTAATATCTCTAGCGCCATCTATCGAGCATTTTATTAGTCAGTTTACACCTTAAAGAGATCTAAGCGTTAAACCTTGAGGCTTTAGTGTGCAATAGCACTGGATTATGAAAACGTGAGACACTCAATTTGGCCAACACAAAGGATTAAGTGTCATTGTTGAATGGCTAAATAAGCTCTGTTAAAGACGTTGCATATAGTGCAAAAATTGTTTTTCTAAACCTTATCCAATTTGAAAGTTGCAGAAAATCCCATTGGGCGTGGACCGACTTGCAGGTCCTCTGCTGATAGCAAAATGAAGCTTGCAGTCAATGGGGAATTTTTGCAAACTCAGAATTAGTTATATAGGGTGCATATATACTGCCTAATTGCTTGCCAAACATGTAAATAAATGGGGGACACATGACTGCATTTTGCTAGCGGATTATTCTACCGAGTTCAATAATTGCAATCGATGTTTGGCATGATTATGCATTTTCGGTTGTTGTTGCCTGTTGCTAATTGCAGTGTTTTTTGTACATTAAACTCGCCATAAATTAACATTCACCGATGTTTGCGAAAGCTCACATGGAATATATTAAATGGGAGACAATTATGACATAGCATTAAAATATGTCCCTTATTTTATGTACTTTTCATTTACCTATGTATAATTGTAAATTTCCAGTTGAACAAGGTGAAAATTAAAGCGTCCAAATCCTGTACTTCAACCCTTAATGATTTATTAAATTAATAGTGGGATTTTAACAGGATTATTTTATTAGGCTTCAGTTAAATGGAAACTTTAGTGCTGAATGTAATTTTATACAACGTGAACCAAAAGTCTATATAGGTCGCACTTTGGAATAACTTTGTACTTTGGCAGGTATAGTATATATACTGTACAAAGTTATTCCAAAGTGCTATATATAGATACTTTAGGTTCATGCTGTATATTGGACCCATACACAGTATTTCCCTTGTGTAATTTAGCTTATATGGTTGTCCTCTTGAAGGCTAACTGCGGTAATTACACATGATATCCTCCATAACTATTGCAAACTAACAGATAAAACTAGCGATATATTAACTTGATGAGGGCTATGAAACTCTGTGTGTATGCATAGGATGTTACCCGCATAACTAGTGTATTAATGGCAGGATTTGACTAATTATAGACAGAAGGAAAGTAATTCTCCTTTGTGCAACATGTTACATGTTGCATATATACAGGGTGAGGCAAAAGTATAGTTCCATGGTTTTATTTCTGAAACGGTGAGGTGCACAATGCCCCTGTTTGTTTATGGAATAGGAAGTGATATGTGGGGAATCCGAA
>JAQIWR010001625.1:0-13118 GCA_034695945.1 Glomeris hexasticha
AACGGATCACATCTGTTCCACGTGATCCAAAACGGATCACATCTGTTCCACGTGATCCAAAACGGATCACATCTGTTTCATGTGATCAAAAACGGATCACATCTGTTTCATGTGATCAAAAACGGATCACATTTTCCAACTGCTTCATGTGATCCAAAACGGATCACATCTGTTTCATGTGATTTAATAACAAATACCCAAGGCAGGTGCGAAACCTTTAAATGTTGCTTGACTGCATCACATCAGGTTCCCTAATATGTGCTTTCACTGCATACATCTGCCTGGCCGCTAACCTAATCTCCGGAACTTGTCCCACCCTAAGTATTTTGGCTTGCTAAACAACTTGTCAAACAACATGTCAATTGGGACCGACCGCCTATCTGAAACGGTCGCAAAGTTAGAAAACCGTTGAACGTGAAATAAGGATCACTGTTTAAATTCAATTAATGCACTGTAAAGCGCATGTATGATTTTCTATAGGTCCGTGAAAACAGACGTTCAATATTTTGATTACTAAGAAAGTTATTTGATGGGCCCTCATTTATTATCCACCTCACCTGGTATAATGTAATTTCTGAACAGCCCCTTAAAATGAATATTACTTTCACCCTCTTGACTTTTTTCAAAACAGGCTGATTTCGAAAGACCATTTTTGTGTTCTGCAGTAGTCCACTTTCGTAATCTCTCATCTGAACTGAACAACAATCAAAATCTCCAGAAATTGATCTGAAGTATTCATGTGAAAGTTTTATTGCAATTAACTTAATTTCCTGCTTTGCGTTATTCAAGATTGAAATTTTGATTCCTTCTGTTGGATCAATATAAATCGGCGAGATTGTTATGTCAACAGGAATTGGAGCATGCACTTCCGCATCCTGGAGTATTATTGCGTAATTTCGAGTCGTGCATCAGTGAAATTACTTGTGAAATTGTAATGTTCATTTTGTGCAAACTTGGAAAATTCATGCAACTGAAGATATTGACGCGAGACGAATAGATTTCTTCATTGCTCATTTGAATGAGATTTTATGGAACTGCTAACAATATTGTGATCAAAGTTTCAAAAGGCATCGTGTATAGCTACAGGGATGAATTTCCGGTTTATTTTTCACTTCCTTTTATTTGGCCAGTTCCTATAATGAAGGAGGAATCTTTGGTGATTCCACAAACACATTCCTCATCCCAGGAGATGCTCTCCACTGATTTTAAAAATTAATACCATTTATTGTCCTTCCAAAGAAAGATTGAGCCAGAAAGGTGACGTCATGCTTGACCTAGCATGGATGACGTCACCCTCCTGGCTCAATCTTTCTTTGGAAGGACTGTACGTGTATATTATGTGGATTCTATACAAGTACGCATGTGTTTTGTGCTAAAACAAACGAGTATAGCGTTTATTTAAATGTCCATTGAACTCAAAAATTGTTAAATTCGGCAATATTGTATAACTTTTAAGTATAAAGACAGTGTGACCTTTGCACATCATCACTCCTAATGCTGGTTAAATAAAAATGGCAATATCATAAATTAAGTTGTAATACAGTGTATTAAATACAAAAAACGATTTTCTTTTTTAATATAATAGAAAAAACTTCAGTAATATATCTTTTTGTTGGTAGTATATCTATATACAGTATACATATAAATCAGCACCGCAATCTCTGCAAAATGGTATTTTTTTCTTCTCTTCAAATTTTAGTTCATTGTGTGTTGTTATTGTACAAAAATACCAGCGAAACAAAAGATTTAATGAAACTCGCTCGCATGAAGAATTTTGATAGTTTTCCTTAGAAAAACAGTATATTGAAACCATGGAGATGAACATCTACTTCGAAATGGAGTATGTAGGTAGCATGTTGTTTTCAAATTAAAATTCAATGAGGCCTCATTCAATTGGGTTATATTCGTGCAATTTTAAAATAATTATATACTATTATGTAAATGATATCATAATTTTGCTCAGACGAGTTATTCAGTTGCAGTTGCAGTCATTCCGCACATCCTTTTACCTAGATTTAAAACCTCGAGAAAGTGACACATGTCTTTATTGAACCTTGGATTGAACGTTGCATGACAACGAAATCCCACGGTGACAACAACTATTACTACTGTGACCCAGTTTTTTGTTTCCATATTTGACATAAAATCGACATAACACAGCAGTTTTCAATCGAAAATACTCATTTATTTTTAATGGCAACTGTCAACCGCTGCGAAAAATGAGCAGACTTCTGTCATCTTTTTGCTGAAGTGAAAACCAAAAGTTGTTCATTACCAGCATTTGTTCACAACTGTTTGTTGTTGTTCTTTAGCCCTCAAACCACGACAAAAAAAAAGCGTGTGTGAATTTTATGTATACCGTATATCGGAAATTCTTTCCATGCCCATGGGAGATGACAAATTCGATCCACTAGATAGATGAACATCAACTGCGATCACGCATATCAAACAGGCTGTTCCAAAATAAAAGCAAAAACATGTTTGTATTGCATTGAACTAATATGAATTTTCTCGATCAAATGAACCCCGCAAATCCCTAATGCATTATAGGCTCTAGATAAAAAGTTCATAATTTCATGCATGTTAAAAGCGCCATAATCGGGTCTTCTCATGCATTGGTCATTCATGCAACCATAATAAATGTGAAAATTAATGTTGTTCCTTTCACAAAAACTTATGTGTTTGCCATATACTCTTGATAATATAGTTACAACTGTGCAAAAGTACAGTGTTTTTATGAGAGAACATCTTTTGCGTAAAGCCTAAAATTTCAAAACACATTTCTTTGAACCCAATGTGCTGAAAGAGATGTAAGAAATGTAGAAAAAGCAGCAAATGTATATTGTGATCTCAAAAATAAACGCATCTAACAATCTCGTAAGCCAATATTAAAGAGATAACAGTAAAGTTTTATGTTCCATGCAAACTTCTGCAAAATGGGTGTAAAAACGAGAAGCATGTCCACGTGGGAAATATAGGCAATACAGGTAAAATATCCAGCACTGCATTTTAAAATTGAAATTGTTGTCACGGAAACAAAAACATGAACTACCATGCATATCACATTTGAACAGCTGCACATACTATATATATATATTTGTACAGAATTCGTAAATAATCGAAACGCTTAATATTCCAGCAAAGTTCTCGATCAGCAAATGCACAATGCATGAATAATTTACCATATCTGTGTCGTGCTAGATGTAGGTATGCACAAATAGGCATTGCATGACGTTACATTTTAGTCTCATCATATAAGCATGTCTCGTATCGTGCTCATGTAATATTTTGCATTTTGCGATGAGACCAAACATCAGTATACAATCAATTTGCTATTTATTATTCGTCCCTTAAGAATTGGAAAAAAACAGCGTTCAGATATCAACAAATTCCAAAGGATACCATGTCATTTTGTGAGGCTTAATATACATATATGGTGTTCATGCAAAAATATTTAACAAAATAACGTTTTTGCTGTGTGCATGCATGCATCCCAGTGACATTTCATGCAAATTTTCTCCAAGTATTTCAAAACCGAGGTTGTCCTGAAAATCTGATCTCAATGTGTAGATGATGCTGTGTGATGGTATATCTGCAGGGAAGTCCAACCTAAGCAAACCCATTATGGTGACATTGCTCTGGCTATCCTTATTAGTGTCGTATTTTCCAAGATTCACTCACATGGGTTATTCCTTTAGATTGCCCAGTATATGATCATGCTGCTTTCGGTTGTCCTAATTGCTCACAAAAGGGCACTGCAAACAACTTTCGGAATAGAAGCACTTTCATCTAAATCCGGATCGAGAACTGCACTCTATAGTTAGTTGTCGACATTTTCTGTGACAATATTGCTTTACAGACATTTCAATAATGCATTTGCAATGATGAATAAAACTTTCCATAGTTTAAACTATTTTATTGTATTGTATATATGAGCTATGCTTAGACTGTAATTATAATAAGCAGCTAAGAGCCTATCCGGTTTTGGTGCTATATATTTAGGGCCCATGCAATAAAACAAATTATCTGTACTTCAAATTCCCGGGACATTTTATACAACGGGACATTGAAGAGAAAACTGCTGTGTCGTCTTGATTTTCTGCCTCGGTGGCTGTTTTCCCAAGCAGCCAATTTGGAGTAGGCCTATGTAGTGCTAATTCAAGGCAGCAATCGAGGGGAGGCACAAGAAACCAGCTGTGAAATGTGTCTGGAATTGGAATTGGTATCAGTAACTTTTATAAACTTGTAAATAGCAGTTTTCTGGTCATATGGTACAACTTTCTGCAATATTGTTAAAAATAAAGCTAACTATACACACTGTATATAGATGTGTATGACCAACCAAACATTATAGGATATGTCTATAGCTAAAAGTAACGCGAGTTTTAAAATCGAGGTAAGCTCTGCTAAATGTTTCCAAACAAATTTGTACATGTATAATTTTAACGATTGCAAATTTGAGACATTGCTGGAAACATGAATCCATATTCCTCTGGAGAAAAATTAATTATTAAATTATTATATCGATGTTGACGTCTTTTTATATAACTTCTATAACACTGGAATATAATATCTGTCCAAGAGGAAATGAAGGAATCAACAACTGTTTTTTTTATCCAAAAGTAAACACATGTTGCCAAGGTCTTCGTCTTCCTTTGCCTTAGCACACAGCATTCTAATATGCCACAGGGTACGAACCACAATATCCTGCTTCTTCAACACATGGCTGCAGGAAAGTTTCTTCCCAAAATACAATGCACATAATGTATATAGAGGCCATAAACATGTAACCTCCAGGCTTTTGTAGTTGAAATATCATTGTATAGTGTTCAGATCCTAATTTAATCAACAGAACTGTGATTTAGGTTTTTGTTCATCTAGTGTATTTAAGGTTTGTTTTATCAGTTAACCATGCATGCACCAATAGCAGTGAGATTCGAAAACAATGTTATTCTTACAATAGGTATTTTCAAATTTCATTTAAATTTTCAGTTCAATTTAATAACCATGCATGAGGTGTTGTTGAATCACCCTGACTTAATGTCGACTGCACCAATATGAGGCTAATTAGGTGTATGAAACATGTAGAGCAAATCTCGTTGCTATTTGGGTTAATGACATCATCACATGCATTACTCGTATTGATTGCTTTATGCTTACACCTTCCCATGATGACCAGCACCTTATTTTTCCGACTTTATCGACATTTATTATCCTTGGTCTAGAGAGTCCATTCCTTATCCTTTTTAGCCCTCTTAAAGAGCAAGAATCGATCCAAATTGTGCAGTATCTTTGTACGAGTAAGTGGTTGTAGCCACTGTTCTTGCTCTGACTTTTTTTGATGGTGTTTGCTGACGTGATAATAACAAGGCGTCCTTTGGGCAGCTCCACCTTGTTTACTTGTACAGCCCTACGACCACTAATGAGATTTTTCAAACCGGTATTCTAGATTCCATATTGCACTTTATGTAGTCCGTTGGGACTTATGATTATCATATCAACCGCATTTGGGTTGTAATCTGTATAGCAAAGCAGAGTGTATACAGTATAGTTTACTACCGTCAGAAAAACTTATAAAATTATGCTTTAAATATTTATATTGATAGGTGGTGGGCACTTCACCTGTGAGTGCCAACAAAGAGCAAGCTGCTGCAGAGGATAGATCATCATTTACTGTCGTCTTCATTCGGTGGAGTATACACTTCATATATACAAAGGAGAGCAGGTGTTTCATCCCAGCACAAATGGTATGGTTGTTGTAAAATTTCAAGCTCAAGGAATGTCGTTAACATAAAATGTAATTTTCAAAGGCTTCATCTACCAGACGTGTTCTTTGCGTAAAAGGATGACCTCAGGGTGAGTAGCATTAGCAGTTAACTTTAATGTTAAAGTGTTATCATTTCATTACATTCTACCCCTTCATAACGTTAACTTATTTCGAGGAAGAATGCACATGTTAGTTATAGAACTACTGGGGGTTACAAAAAGAATCATCCGATTTAAAATGTTTATATTATGAAAAATAATGAACATAGACACTTATATTTCATATTACAGGTATAATCTTCAAGTTTTTTTTACATAAAAAATCATAGGAGATCAATATGCCCCCTTGGGATGCACGGCATATGTCCATACAGGACTGAAACTTTTGTGAGCATATATAGATCCACTGCTGCCACAGCTGCTGTTATGCAGTTCCTCAGCTCAACCACTGTAACTATAGAAGAGGAGGCACATAAACGGTGTCTTTTATGAACCCCACAAGAAAAAATCGCACACAGTGAGGCCCGGCGATCTTGGAGCCAGTGATGTACAGTAAAGCTGAATCAACATGTTCCATATAATAGTTGTGGAATCCGGTTATTCTTGATAAACACGTACTGAAGTGACAGATGACCGAAGCGCACTGGTGCCACCATCGGAAACTACGTGAAACTCGAGAATTCCCTCTTTCTAACAGTACATTGTTCGATGAAATCGGATTCAAAGTTGAATAGTAATGATGTTTTTGTAATCGGATGATTCTTTTTGAAACTCCCCTGTATATAATATTAGATTATAAAGTTACAGAACAATTTCTATTCCTGGACCAAATTTGCCAATCCCAAAAGCAATTGAGCCACAGCTTTAGGTATTATAGTAATATCACAACCGTATGGTAAGAATTGGCAATAATGCAGTTGCAACAATCTATTGATTGATTGCATTTACAGTATGGAGTGCATTTTTGTTAAATTTTTGGTTTAGTAGTTCTAAAAACAAAGTGGAATGCATGTAAAATCCTGTTTTCTTCAAAATGTGGGCTTCCTTCTTTTATAATCAATATTTCTCCTGGCATCTTGTCGCAGGTGGGCAACCTCAAATTGATTGCTAAAAATGAAAAAAAAATGAAAAAAAAAATGCAGTTTTCGTTTTGGCCAGAATTAAAATGACTCCATTTCAAAAATCGTAATTCAACATTCCTTTCATGCAGGTCATTATAAAGTAAATAAATATGCAGAGGATGCCAAAAGTGCATTGGTTTACTGGTTTCCATTATATTCTAATCAATAATACAGAGGTCGTTTATCTGCTTTATAACTGCTGTAAAAATGACACTCTGATCGTAAACCTTACTATATATGTGCAGTCACTGATGAGATTTGACCCAGTCTTTATCAGAAAGTTATTTTTACTTTTCGCAGTAAGAAACCTATTGTTCATATATCAATGCCTTATAATGTATGGCAGATATGCCAGTCATTGTTGTTGCTCTTATGGACAGAGTATGTTGGACACAAGCTATAATGGCGTTTCTCCATATATATGTTGGTTGTGCGATTATATAAGCTTTTATGTGCTATCTTTGGTTTTGGCAACCTTGAAAAGGATATATTTTGTTATATAATGTGGCTTTGATCGAGATCTAAGCTGTTGAGTCAATAAGGTCATTTTGGCATTAACTTTAAGTACTAACAGAGTGTATTGGCCTGTTATTAGACTTGTTTATGTTTACGATATCATGTTCGAAAATAGCTTACCCAACTCCATCGCATATAGATGTTATAGCAAATGGTTTATGCAACACCGTGCAAAGCGTATATATATATTTTCAGTGAACTTTAATTTTATTTTTAGACTTCTTGTGTAATTCATGGTTCTCAATTGGAACCATTACTTCCGGCCAGTAAGCCATGCAGTTTCTGGTGCAGTAGTCATAGTAGTAAAGGCCGCCTTGATGAATGGCTCAAGGTCTTCAACATCACCTAAATGTGTGGGACTGTACAGAGCTATAGTGATTAATGTCTTACACCCAACCCCCGTAAAATGCCATATTGTAGCAATGTTGCACGTGTTACACGCTGAAAAATGCTATTAACATTTTTCCATGTCGCTCGACATCTTGCAGTTGAAAGTCGCAGATGAAGGTTAACATTGAAATTATTTTACATTATAAAAAGGTATTTGAATTATGATTGTACATGACAAATTACTTTCACCTATAGAACTAAGTATTGGTTTCTTGTACATAATGCATGAGCTCCAATAAAAACTCGATTTCACGCAGAGATGAATTCTGGATTATGTTATTGATCACAGCGAATTCAGTGCGAATAAATTCATATAAAAAATGGGTGAAATGGATAAGCGATATCCTCCCTCTTAGTTTTATTACTTGAAGAATTGCCTAAAGAAATCATGGGGCGCGCATGTATTCTATTACTATCATATAACTTTACGATTTGCCACAAGCTGAGAATGCAATATGAAATATCTATTATTGTGTCAAATGCAGGCTTCCTGAACATACGCCATTGCAGTGATGGAAAACAAAGAGGAATTCAATATGACGATACTCAGTGCTTCAGAGGAGACAGAAACTGCAGATCCACTGTTTTATGCCAGAAAATTGCTGGACATTCTGACAAGTTACTACATCCCACTGCTGATAGTTGTTGGCATAGTGGGGAACTTGTTATCATGTGTTGTGTTCCTGGGTACACACCTGAGGGTGAGATCATCTAGTCATTACCTGGCAGCATTGGCCATTGCTGACTTCACCTTCCTCGTTTCACTGCTCATCGTTTACCTGGACGCGTACAACCGTCACGGACTCTGTCAACTGGTCATCTATCTGTCATCGGTGTCCAGCTTCTTATCAGTTTACCTTATAGTTAGTTTTACAGTGGAGCGATTCATAGCAGTCCAATATCCACTTCATCGTCCTCACATGTGCACAGTTCGGCGAGCAAAGCTCATTATTGTTGGACTTGTTATCTTCGCTCTACTTTCCCATTCCTATCTGTTTTGGATGGCAGGACTCATCATGATCGATCATGGAGCAGATCAGGTTGGTATATAATTGAAGCTGCTGAACACAGCATCAAAGTAGTTGCTAGAATTCAAATGTTCCAATGCATGCATATACATGCATGGTGTGTGAAATGAAATGAGACTAACTTTTAGGACATTATTTATTGTATATTGGTATTATAGTATCAAGCTATTATCAACTCTCTTACAATCAGACATTGAAATTTTTCCCACATCTGTAAATCTCCTACACACATTCAAAAATAGCAATGTGCAAGTATTAATTGTTCATTAAAATTAAAGAAACCCTACATAATATAAAAAGATATTGCAAATCTCAATAGAACTCAATTGTTTACTCTAATAATCAGCTATATGAGTAGGCCTAGCTCATTTTTTAAACAAACAACTGGACATTTTGTCAAAAGCAGCAACATTTTAGAAAATTTTGGTGCGCAGTATTTACTCTGCTCTCCAAAACCAGTAGGATGTAAATCGATATGCATGTCCCGAAACTCTGACAACCTGGCTGCAACACAAAGGTTCATTTTCCCAAAGCTATCATATCAATTCGTATACTTACAAACCCTTTTAACTTTGGCCTGTAGGACCAATATTTTCCTATAAATTATTTAAAGTGGACTATTTGTATTGGAGCTACTTGAAACTCCGAATGCCCAATATAGCCTAAAGTGCCTTTGTACAAAATGGCGGCACTATTTGTCATTATTACTTTGAGACATCAGTTTGCTATATAACATTTCCATTTCTCAACATGTACTAATGGCAATCCAAAAACAGCATATACATACATGAATCAATCAATATACCTACTAGGTACTGTATTTTCAGAATTGCCCCAAAATTATATTAACAATGTCTATTGCTCATAAATCTCGGCATACATGAGACATTGCACTTACAAGGCATATTACAATTAACAAACTTTTTGTATTGAACATAGTAGCATGTGATCAATGTTATTTTATCGATTAGTTGACTGACATTTTGCTATTAACAAGGAAACATGAACGACAATTAACTATGGTATTTCCCAAGAGGTCTGAAGTTTCATGACATGCAACTGTAAAATTAATTACCAACTCTATAGGTTATATTCAGTGGTATACAGTATGTGCATAGTTAATATTCGGTGCAACATTAAAGCAAAGCCACTAAAATAACTAGCATGAGAAAGAGTAAATACAGTAACAGTTATATTGTATACCTATGTGCACTTTTGAAACTTTGATCCACATCAAGGTGCAACTAATGAGTTGACCAAACTTGTGCTCTCAAATGCTTGTAGGCTAGCGAAATATGAAATAAATCTTATTTCATTTATTCCGTTAATTAATGTTTATGATTTCGATTTGACCTTAAAATCCCCCCAAAGCGTTAGAGTTAGAGTTAATTATGGCTGTGCATGAAAATTCTGCACAATAATTTGCCAAAATGTTGCAATTATTGATTTGCAGCTAGTATAAATGTATTTAACCTCTTGACACTTCACAAAATATCCACTGGGTAGTAAACTGTATATGGAAAAGTACACATATACTGCATGCTGCATGTATAAGAATACGCTGTACAGCAAATTTATGCCTATGAAACAATCGAATATATGCTGGAAGGTTATTGTGTATTTCCTACAATCCCAATATATGTAAAATATTGAAAAGGAGGTTTTTCTAGTATGCCTCCTGAGATTTAAGAACATGATCCTGCAATTGTGTTTACTCTATATTGATTGTAATATTATCCTCCTAATCATTATAGTGTGTACATTTTACATGTATATGCACTACAATCTTGTTTGCTATGCAATCAAAATACTTATTTCTGCATGTGCAGAAGATTGATCAGAAATGGATTGAAATGCTGAAGCTTTTTAGCATAGGCCTAGATGATACATAGTATAAGGTATTTGTACTTCGAATTTGTGTTTAGCATAACATAGTGAAATAGGATAAATAGGATAGGATATTTTTTTGCTGACGAACACGAAAATGCGATATCCTTTGCATGTAAAAAGCTGCATCACAACAGAAACTGTGATTTATATTTTATAGAGGCACTATAACAATACTTGAAAATGCACTTGCATATAGCATGTTTCACAACTTCTCCACCAACATAACCTAATCATTTTTCGCCACAGGCATTCCAGTCATAGGGTGTGGTGGAATGATCCATAAATTCCCCACAGTATCCATTACATAACGAAACGGAAATAGAGAAATATTTTCCCCACCACTATATGTAGCAGTAAAAATGGAGATGCTGCGAGTTTCGAAATCGCGCTGTCGAGAGTGTATGTCACTATTTCTAGTCTTCATTCTTTCCTGAAGGAAATTGAGATAACATGTTGGTTCAGAGAATTGATGGGCAAATACACTGGGCTGGTGAATGGTATTAATATGCTTGTGCAGCAAAATCGCTAAATGGAAACTAGGGCCTATATAACTCAAATTTGCTTTTTCACCTCTCACATGCACTTGTGTTTTATTCAAGGTGGAAAGCAACAACACAACAGAACATTACAACAAATCACTGGATTCTGAAGTTCATACAGCGAAGTACATCTGTGAGATGATTCCAGATTACTACGTGCACATGGGCATCATCAACTTCGTGGATACTGTCGTCACCCATATTCTGCCCCTACTTCTCATTATAATCATGAATACCATGATTGCCAGACAACTGTTCAAATTTTCAAGAAAATATCAGCAAGTTGTCCTGAAGGCACCTAACGATACAAGCTTTGAAATGGCCAGTGTCCGGCATTACTCTATAAGATCTCAATCCGGAAGCAGCCAATCAGGTCGAAGCAACAACAACAATTGCAGCCATAAACAGCACAAACAAGTCCACAACGGACATCCTCCTGATATCCTTCAGTGTAGGTATCATTCTTTTTTCCATTGTGATGTTCATGCATTATTCCACAGGCCTGTGAACTCATCCAGTATGTATGAATGACTTGAGATATTAAGCTGTCCATATTTAATTGTGTTTCACTTCTCTTGTGGAAAATCAGCCAGCCACAATGAATTATATAGCAGTTGTAGTGTTTAGTATAGTTAGATCAGATGTTGACATTACTGGATCTTGTAAATGTAGGATGAATCCGGAAATCTCTTCAGCTCAAATTATATGCAAGGCTATATCTTGGCTAGATGAAGTCTGAAGTTGTTTATATATACATAACATTACCCCAAAACATATAGTGTAACTTCATATTGAATTTAATGTCCCTAATGCATCGATAAATGAAAATGTCATAGTGTCACATGAACAATGTAGGAGCATTAATATTCTGCATGCATGGTCACATTTTGGTTTGTGGATTTGTATATTTGACATTGCCCAGGAGAAAAAATTGTATCCAATTGTGCACAAAATTTTGTGCGACCTGTGCACAAAGCTTTGCACAAAGCCGCACAAAACTGAACCCTTTTTGTGCACAAAGCTGTACAAACACAATATTTTGTGCACAAATTGTGAATTTCTTGTTAGTTTTTTTTGAAATTGTGCACAATTGTGCACAACCTTTTCTCATGGGTGGCCCTCAGGACAGCAGTGACGTCAACCTATAGGTTGTTGGCCCTTGTAATCACAATATTTTGTGAATCATATTACTATTGACATTTGTGGTGCCGGCCCTTGACCTGTTGGAATTTCATTTTCTTTTGGGATCATACTATAGGAGACGAAATGGAATTTTTTAGTATGTGAGCAACGCCATCTGATGGCGCAACTGTGCAGTATTCAGAATTATTGTTGGCAAATCGAATTCTATTTCGGAAAAATATTGAACTTTTCATTCCCTAACATCTTAAGAAAAATAACTTTTTTGCGTACTGCACTACCATATACGTATGTGTTGATCTAGGCATATGTGTCAATACGTATATGCAATAAAAAATATTTTCTCCGCCATATTTTATTCATGTTACATTGAAAGTGTTTTAGCGTACCCTATATTGGCTCATGTTTTGCTCCATGCATAAAATAGTTCCTTTTATTCCTTAAAGATGAATGAGTCTATGTAAGCCTGCAATCACTTTAACAATATTGAAAATTATAATTGGATGCTGTAAAATTCTAACGGAATCTATAACTATAATATATAACTATTTACTATTAACTATATATCATAGCAATTTTCTAGAAAGCTCTTAAATATTGGCATTTTTTTGCTTCAACTTGTAGCGGATCTTTGTAGCGGATCTTTTCCGCCTACAACGGACTTTTCCGCTACCGCATTCAAGTGTGGCTGTCCGGTGCCGTAAGGTCGTAATAAACGGAGACGTCTA
>JAQIWR010001626.1:0-13118 GCA_034695945.1 Glomeris hexasticha
TGATCGTTCCATCATCGACCAGCACAGGGAGGGTCACAGTTGAATATTTAGGCATTTCTAGGTGATCGTTCCATCATTGACCAGTACAATAAGGGTCATAGTAGGTTGCCAAGGAGAACAGACGTGTGTGCACGTCGCTCCCGAGTTTGGGGGTGGCAATAGATTGACGTGGCAGTTGAGCGGACGGCTTTTGAAAGAGTCGTAATCCTGAAGAAGCATCTAGAGCTCGGCAGAATAGTTGAAAATCTCTGCGACGGGAAGCAGAATTGTGTTGTAAATTAAAGAAAGCCGGACGGATCGAACAGGAATTATAACGGACGGCAGTGGGAGCGGCCGAGTACGATTGCGTCAGTTATTACGTGGCTAGGCGTGGTCGAGTAGACGCGGACGTGGCAGTTAGACAACGATTAAAACGGAAGAAACGAGAAAAGTACGAATATTAAATAGTGAGCTATTGCAAAAGTGATCGGCGAAGAGGCGATTGAAAGAAAACAGCATAATTAGACGACGAATAAGACAATCGACCGAAGCAGAAAGAGGTGGCAGCTGAAGTGTGGAGCGGTAAAAGCGTGTCAAGTTTGGAGGCAGTTCCACTAGTGGGAACTGCCGGCAAAGATAAGTTGAAATAGAGGAGAGGTGTAGAAATACATAGATATAAATTTAAAGAAAGTGTCGATCACAGGTAGAGATAAAGAGAGCAGCAAGGAAGGGGTGGATAGATGGAGGACAGGTTGCGGACAGCAAGCATCTCCCAGTTAGACCGAATTAAAGAAAAAGAAAAGGAAAGTGCAGAACCTTTCAAAGCAGGAGGGTTATTTAGATCACCACCAACAAAGAAGATGACTCAGGAAAGTGAGAATGTGCGAGTGGAGGAAAAAGAGAAAGCGTTGGAGGACAGAGAGCTTAAGAGAAGAAGGGAACCGGAGACTTTGGAGGAAAAGCTGGACAGTTTCCTGGCAATAATAGTAGAGAGAATGGACCGAGTAGAACAGAAAATGGACGATTGGCAACAGAAGTATGAGGACTTACACGGGCAGTTAGAAATAGAAAGAAAACAGCGGGAAGAAGACAAGCGAGAACGGGAAAGAGAAAAGGATATGGAACAGGAGCGGCAGAAACTGGTGAATAGGCAGATAAGAATGCTAGAAGAGAAAGTCGATGAATTGGAGAACAGAAGCAGAAGGACAAATTTAGTAGTCAAAGGAATTGTGGAAGAAAAAAGTGAAACGTGGATACAATCAGAGAAGAAAGTTGTGGAGCTCTTCGAAAAGCAGTTAGGCCTAAGCGGGGTGGAAGTGGTGCGTGCACATAGGGTGGGGTGGGCACAGAGAGAGCGACCAAGGCCAATTGTGGTGAAATTTGTGAAAGAGAAGGATCGGGAACTAGTACTGCAGAATAAAAACAAACTTAAGAACACGGAAGTATTCATTGATGAGGATTTTTCGGCAAAGTTAAGGATGGAACGGCGACAACTATTTGAAGTAGTGAGAAGAGAACGGGCACAAGGACGGAGAGCAAGAGTGAGATTTAACAAAGTGGAGGTTGAGGGACAGTTGTTCAAGTGGTGCCAGGAGAGTCAGAAGTTGGTTCTGGTGGAAGGATGGCAGCAGAAAAACCAAGAGAGAAGAGGCAACTAAGGGGTGAAAGAAAGAGGACGTTATTAGCTTGGAATGTAGCAGGGATTAAGACAAAAAATCGGGAATTTTGGGATTATGTTAAACTGTATGATTTGGTAATATTATTAGAAACGTGGGTGGAAGGTAAAGAGTGGGAGAAATGGAGTAAAAGGTTACCGGAAGGATATAAATGGGAGAAAATAGATGCAATAAGGGTACATGCTAAAGGTAGAGCAGCAGGGGGGATGTTATTTGGGGTGAGAACAGGACTTGAAAAGTTGGAGGGAGTCTATGACATACAAAAGCACACAATACAGTGGAAAGGGAACTGGGGAGGACATATGTGGCAAATAGTGGCGATCTATAATGCATGTGGGTGGGAGAAACTACGGGAAGAGTTAAAAGCCATAGAAGAAGTGGAGAATGAGAGTCTGTTGGTGATCGGAGATATGAATGCCAGGATAGGGGAAGAAAAGATAGTGTGTCTGAGCGACGGGAGTGAGAAGGAAAGAGCTTCTAAAGATACGGTGACAAACGGAGAAGGACAGAAGATGATGAAATGGATGGATGAGGAAGGGTTAATAGTGCTGAATGGATGGAAACCAGGGGATGAGCAGGGAGAATGGACATTTGTAGCAGAAAGAGGATGTACGATTATCGATTTTGCAATAGTTAATGGGAAGGCAGAAAGAGAGGTGACAGAGTTTAAAATAGGGAATAGGATTGAGTCAGACCATATGCCACTGATAGTTGAAGTGGGAGGAGTAGAACAGGAGAGCAGCATCAGACAAGAGAAAGTTAAGGAGAGAGGGTGGGGTGTGTATAAATGGACGGAGGAGGGCGTCAAGGGATATAGGGAAAAATTGGAAGGAAAGACGTGGGTGCAGAAGCAAGAAGAAACGGTGCAACAATGTTGGGAAAGAATAAAATCATTGATTGAGCAGGCGAGGCCAAGGAAGCAGAATCGGTGTGGACAAAGTGCACATCAGGCAGGGTGGTGGACTACAGCATGTAATGAGAGCAGGAGAAGAACAAGGAAAAGTTTGAGAGAACTGCAAGGGGCACAGGAGGGGGAGTGGGATGTGACAAGACGGAAGTATCTAGACGATCGAAGAAGATTTAGGGAGGTGTGTTTACAAAGTAAGATACAATGGAAAAAGAAAATAGAGGGGGAGGTAAAAGCAATTAGGACGGAGGAGGATTTCTGGATGTTTGTCAATAAAAAATAGAAGAAGTAGGAAAAGAGTAGGGGGCAGTATATCAGATGAAGTATGGGTTAGACATTTCGAGGAACAGTTGGGAGGTGGGGAACATATAGAAGAGAAATGGAGGGAGGAAGAGTCAGAGGAAAAAGAGTGGGATCCCAGATGGGAAAGAGAGATTACGGAAGAGGAAGTGGAAAGGGTTATAAAAAGGGGGGCATTAAGAAAAGCTGCTGGGAGCGACGAGATAGAGATAGAGACGTGGAAGTATGCGACGTGTGGCGTAAAACAGGGGCTGGTTGATTTATTTAATAAAGTTTGGGTGAGTGGGGAGATACCAAAAGATTGGAAAGAAGCGATTGTGGTGCCAATATTTAAAAGCGGAGACAGGAATGAGCCGGGGAACTATAGGGGCATATCACTATTATGTACCGCGTACAAGATTTATGCGTCTATTTTGAATGATAGATTAATGGAATGGGCGGAGGAAAGGGGCAAATTACCGGAGAATCAGATGGGTTTTCGTAAGGGTAGGGGTACAAGGGACAGTGTATATGTATTGCATACTTTAGTGGAGAAGCAGTTAAAAAAGAAACGTCAGGTGCAGGTGTTAAAGTACATTTTATGAAAATAGAAACTTAAAAATTACTTTTTTAGATTTTATTGATGTAGTACTTTGGTCTCAGTATGTCTAATAATAGTCTTAAATAGAATTTTTTTGCTCAATTATGTTTGGCTGAATATGAACAAATATATCGTTTCATGTTATATTTCTACTTATGAATGTGGTGGTGGTGTGGTGGAGATGGTGGTGTGGTGGCGATGATAGTGCTGTGGCGGAGCACCACAGCCCGCCAGTGTGGCTGTGACGGAGCACCACAGACTTCAGGAGTGTTGTGGCAGATCACCACATTCCGCCACAATTTTTGTGGCATGGTGTGGTGGGCATTTCCATTTGGGAATGATTGTATATTTCAATATGTTTTCCTGATAAACCTAATATAACGTCCAGTAACACTCTTGCTAGTAAGCAAACTATATAGTGAGGATTTTCAACGCTTTAGACGAGGCCTGAAAACGTGCCAAAACCATTCAACAAAAAGCGAGTGTAACACCTTCAGCACTAAATCAATGTTGTCGAATCGGCGGCGCCAAAACGTCCTGTTGCGCGCAGTATAGGCGTAAACTTGTATTGCGATGTCGTTTTCACCTGTAAAGTTGTGCGCATGTGCAGAACGACAGCGTGCAGGGAAGCCCGTCCTATACACAGACGCAAGTCATAATTTCTCATGACAACCTAGACGGTGGCAACAAACTATTAGGCCCATTTAATTTTTTTAATTATGCCTATTGGATTAATTGGCCTATTGCTCTCAATGTGTCCATTGTTCAGGTAGGTTCTTGAATTTTCACGGGCCCCTTTAATTCCACGAGGATAATCAGACTTTATTAGGCCCTGGTGATTCCATTAAGACCATAAGAATTTAATAGGCCAATTGGACTCCATGAGAACAATTTGACTTCATTATTACCATTAGCATTTTCACAGCTCTATGATGTCCATTGGACTAACTTATTAAAAATGGAGCTTAGTTAGAACCTTTGGGCCCATTGCATACAGCTAGGCCCTTTGGATTTATTTAAACCCCATAGGCATTTTGAATTCCATTAGGACTATTGGGCCTTTTGGATTCCATTGCGACTAATGGGCTACTTAGATTCCATTAGGATCAATAGGCCGTTTGGATTCCATTGGTACCACTTGTCCCATTGGATAATGTTAGATTTATTGGACATCATTGGATTAGGTTAGGGTCATTAGACTTTAATAGGACCATTGAACCTATTGTGCTATATTTGGGTTATTTTGTTCATTGAATTGGGATAATGAGATTACATTCAGCTTATTAAGGCCAATTAGGTACACTACTGGTCAAAAGTATTGTCGCGTTCGGTGTGCTCCTGAAAAGCCAACTGATACCAGCGCCCCCAAGTGTCGACGCGGTACACTAAAAAACGAGGCTGGTCGATGTGAGCAAGGGGGAGGGTCGCGTATTGGTAACACGATGTTTTAGGGGTCATACATGAGGAACGTCACGTTCCAAACATTTACAAGATAAATGTCATAGTGTTTGCATTGATGACATATATGTTTGCATTGATCATTTATCGCTGCACTCTTCGCAACTATGCCATGTCTTTGTCAAGAAAGTGAATGAAAAATAATAAATGTAGGAATGTAATGAAAAGGAAATATATGGCGACTTTGTAATACCGTGCTGTATTGTTTTTCCTTGTAATCACACTGATACTCGACCGAAACCATGACGTTAAATACTTCAAGAAACATGATGTTGTTAATTTTGGGCAGCAAATTACATAATAAATGCAAATGATGTGAATACGTGGACTTCAAAGTAAATGAATAATAAATATCTTGAATAATTCGTGTATACAATAAATTAAACCAATGTGTTTGTAGAAGAAAACAATAGTGTTCAAAAATCCCAATGAATTGAGGGGGTAGGCATGTAAAACATTAATGTATCACGTATTTATCACTAATGATGCACGAGGGTGAGAAATAGTTTTTTTGTGGTATCGGGATTTATGGATAGCCCTAACAATAATGAAGGAAGTAAATAAGGGACCATACATAAAAAAGGGCGGTTATTATTGCAATGGTCACTTAGGTGGAAAGTGATGCAATGAGGAAGCCGAATACTGTGTTGCAACACATATTTGCGTAACATGTGACGGTTAGGGACTGCAAATTAACATTTGGAACCCAGATGTCCATAAGTGTAGAGACAAAACGCCAAGACATTTAACAAATGATGATCGCAAAACAATTATGGGAATGTTTATGTCTGAAGTAAGTGTGATAGTTTGCAAGTGTAGATTAAAGCACCTGAAGTTAAGATGGTTCCTAAAGATTTTAAATGTGCAAATGTTATGCCTATATACAAAAAGAGTTCTCACAATGGAGCCGGTAATTATAGGCCTCTTAGTGTGACTTCAGTGGTGGGTAAACCTTTAGAATCGGTTATAAGGGATTCTGTGCAGAAACATTTGGAGGATAATAATAATATAGTTGTGAACACTCAGCATGTGTTTAGAAAGGGCAGATCATGTTTGACGAATTTGTTAGAATTGTTTGAGAAGATTACTGGGTGGATTGATGAGGGCTGTTGCGTAGATATATTTCTGTTGGATGTTGCCAAAGCATTTCATAAGGCAAACCATGGTAAACTTGTTCCAAAGCTTAGGAAGAAGGGTGTTACAAAGAAACTATTACAGTGGATTAAAAACTGGCTGACCGATAGGAAGCAAAGGGTAGTGATAAATGGTGAGCATTCAAGTTGGTTAGACGTTACTATACTATCTTGCAAGGGTAGAATGCGGCAATTCCCGATTGGCTGGTTCGGGCTGGTTGCTTTACATGTCGAATGAATACTTTGTGACGTCACTGGACGAATAGGAATGCAAGGTTTGAACGTGGCATTCAAAATGGCGGCCATGTGTCGTGTCGACTTTCACGGCAAAACAAAATCAGCGTCATTGTAACTGCAGTAGAACGACAATTATGCAGTCTCATTCATGTCCAGTGTCATCTGGATGTATTTTTAGGTTAATCGTTAAATTCAGTAAATGTTTTGAGGGAAAACGCACTGTGGCCGTAGTTGCCGCATTCTACCCTTGCAATGGAGTATAGTGGTGGCCCTCAAGGATCAGTTTTATGACCCTTGTTATTTCTAGTGTATATTGATAACCTAGAGGAAGGTATTTTGTCCACACTTAGTAAGTTTGCAGATGATAAGTGTAAGGTGATGCATGTTGGGGCTAACAATTCTGTGATAGAATAAATGGTGGATGGGAAAAAAATTACAACTTGTAACTGAAGATAGGGACGTCGGAGTTATCGCAGAGAACACAGTGAAACAAATGGCACAATGTTTAGCAGCTTGTAAAAAGGGTAACTGGATTTTAGGTATGAAGAAGAGAGGGCTCGAGAGTTGTAGCACACAGAGATATGGCTACCTTTATACGGGTCATTGGTGAGGCCACACCTAGAATATTGTGCTCAGGTTTGGTCCCCATATCATAAACATGATGCTCAAGCATGAGAGAGGATTCAGAAAAGGGCAACCAAATTGATCATTGGGATAGGGGGGTTGTCATATGAAGACCGTTTGAGGGAGCTTAAATTGTTGTCATAAGGAAGGCGCACAGTAAGGGGTGACTTGATTAAACGTTTTAAAGTATTAAAAATATTAATTACCCAGAGCCGACAATTGTTTCAAAATTGCTGGGGACAGCAAGACGAGGGGACACTGTTTTAAACTGTTGAAGCAGAGATCCCGACTATTGATAAGGCAACAGTTCTTGTCTCAAAGGGTAGGTAGCTGATGAGTGGACTGGGTTGCCAAACGAAGTGGTGGAAGCAATAACGGTGGAGGGTTTTAAGAAGAAATTGGGCGAGTGTTTCAATAGCATGGGTTGGTTGTAGGTCTTTCTTGACAGGGGCAACCTAGTTGGGCATATAGCCTGTTGTTTCCCGACTTATTGTATTGTATAATATATGGATGTTCTCTGAATATTCCCTACCTGATCAATGCAAATGGCAATGCCATACCAATATCCTTTTCAGTCTTTGGTAATCGAATGTAAGTGGCACCCCATTGGAATAACTTATTTATTCTTCAACTGCATATATATTGAACCGATACAGACATTTGCTATGGTGGGTTTGGACATGAGAAATAGGAATGGGAACTTTAGTGTAAACACCACTGCGCTTTCTTTTGCAAACTTATACATTAACGGGGTTTTTGACGGGGGTTTGCACCGCTGCAGTGCAAGTATTCACTGCACACAAATTTCTACCTCAATATTAAATTATGCAACCAAGGTTAACTTCACCCGTGTGGTCCTAAGCGCACATTTGGTATTATACTGCATAATTGTCGAAGGACATCCTATTATGCTCATATTGAACAGGCACGTCGATGCTAATTTCCAGGATAGCAATACCTTCATTGCAGAGGCATTCAACTGCAGTGTTAGAACCATACAGCGTCTGAGAAAACGGTGGGTGGAAGAGCAAACCGTGGCTCGCCGTGCTGTGAGTGGGAGACCACCAGCAACAACAGAGGCAACTAACGAACTGGTGTTTATGCACGCTGTGCATAACCCATTTCACACATCGGCAACAATACAAGCAGCTCTTGGCATTCGGGCTTCACCAAGGACTATTCGTCGCAGACTGTTTTCAATGGGCCTTCGTGGATGTGTGGCTGCTCGGAAAGAAGTCCTTAGTGCTGAGCATAAACAAATGCGATTAGAATTCGCAAATGCACACGCACATTGGACAAACGAGTGGCAAACCGTGTTGTTCACTGATGAAAGTGGTGTGGCCATTGGTGGCAATGGAAGACTGTGGGTTAGACGTCCCTGCGGCGAAAAGTTTAATGAAGACTACATAGCCCGCAAAGTATATACCGTATACACATCAGTCTTCTCACTGTTATTACCTGCTGGTTTGTTACACATGCTGTCTTATTGGTTGCAGATTTCGAGTGGACGATTTTCCGTGAACGTGTGGGCCTGCATTTCGGCATATGGTATGGGCCCAATCCACCGAATAGTTGGCCATTTAAATGCTGTTAAATATGTCGAAATATTGGAGACGGTTATGGTGCCACATGCCACACACGTATACAATGGGCAATGGGCTTTCCAGCATGACAGGTCTCCAATCCACATGTCTGTCATGGTGAGAGAATGGATTGATGATAACTTACATCACATCAACGCTCATTCGATACCATGGCCTGCAAAAGGTGCAGACATGAATCCCATAGAAAATGTTTGGGCAGCCTTAAAACGAAAACTCCTGTTTATGGTATAGATAGAACAGACAAACTACAATAAGTGGTAAATATTATGTCACATGCAGTGCATTTGTTTATCAGGACCTTCCTCGCACTCAACATGAGCTGTGGCTTCAAATCGTGCAAGCGTGGAATGATCTGGGGAACAATCCTCATTTATTGCGTAATCTGTATGCGTCAATGCCATTGCGGATGCAAAGTGTGCAAGCAGCACATGGTGGATGGACAAGATATTAAAATGATAACAGTCGTTTTTAATATGCTCTATTGCACCAACAGTAAGTTACATTTTTAAAACATGGATGTAGATGAATGGCTCATGTTTGCAATTACATCCATTTATATGTGGCAGATGCCAGCATGTGACCATACAGTTGACGGGAAACAGGCATGCCTACATTTCCATTAGCTCCAACGTTTTCAAGATGCCGTTACGACTACATGTGAACACATATCATCTACTCCTGATGTTACCACAATGTTACGTGTATGTGTTACAGTAAATGTGTTGAAGTCGATATGCTGTCGAATTACTAGTGATTCGGCACAATGGTGACATCACTCGCCACTTTGCAACCTTGCTACAGCAAGTTTGTTAACTTGTATAGTAAGTTAACAAACTCGCTGACTGCATCACCAATACAAAGAAATATAAAAATGGCAACTACACGAAGGAAACATATAAACAAGGCAAGTGTTGTATTGAAATATGTGGATGCGAATTAGTTTCACGCGAACTATAATGGATTCCTAAGGTCCCATGCAATTGAAACTGTCGAAAGGAGAGAGAAAATTAAAGGTATGCTTCCTTTGGAATGTTTTTACACAAATGATTGACATAGTAATCGAGAATTCAAATATTACTCTGAATTGTAGCGCGATTGGCCAACTGCCGACCATGACATCATAAACGTATGAGCAAAGGGGCGTGGTTGGCACTGTTAGTGAGGTCAGTGCCACCGATTGTGCCACCGCTGTTTGTGCATTTTGTCGGGTGAAGAATTGTTTTGAAAGTGCTCTTACTTTCGGAAAGTATACCAAACATCACAATATGACTTGGCAAAAACTTTGCGAGCAATTGAACATATGAGCAGTTGTCATGATAATTCTCCTTTACAATAGTAGCATTTTTTATGTATTCAGTGAAATTCACAATTTTCAGCCGATTTTGCTTCATTACAACTGTTATTTGGTTTTATCCGGAGTGTTTTATCATTGCACACAAAAGGGGAAAAAAGGCTTGTAATATGGATATTTTGTTATAAGCGAGTTTGCAATACGTAGAGTCGTCAGTATATTTACAGATTTGGTCTATATTTTTAGTAAAATATTCCGCAGTAGTCATACAAAGTTTGCAGTTTCCATATTTCTTTACATTGGCGATGTAGTGAGCCAGTTTGTTAACTTACTAGCAAGTTTGCAAAGTGGCGAGTTAAGTCGCCCTTCTGTCGAATTACTAGTGATTCGTCACAATAGCGACTTCCACACATTTACTGTAACATACGACAACTTCGTGCACGTGCTCACTGCATATATCTTTATAACTATGGCACATTTTCAAATCGCACCATTTATCCATAACATTATGTAGCTGTAAAATTTACAGTTCACTGTCACCGATATATGCAGTATGTTTGTCCCTTCACCAAGGTGTTGTGACCATTCACTGGTATTATGTTCAGCGGAATTGTGATAAACACTTGTCATTTGTAATAAACAAATGCATATACAGAATGGCAATTGCATCCACTGCATGTATTCTCATATACCCTTTGGTGTATGCCAACATATATTTTATAAATGGAAACATTATGAAATTTATCTTGTAAATGTTTGGGACGTTACGTTCCTCATGTATGACCCCTAAAACACCGTGTAACCAATACGCGACCCTCCCCCTGGCTCACATCGACCAGCCTGGTTTTTTAGTGTACCGCGTCGACACTTGGGGGCGCTGGTATCAGTTGGCTTTTCAGGAGCACACCGAACGCGACAATACTTTTGACCAGTAGTGTACATTCCAATTATCGCAGTCAATTGTCTGCAATGTGCAGTTAAAATTGTGATACTGTATAAACGCTAGTGCTATTTTAATACGCAAGCTGCAATGTCATATTGGAATCCTAAATTCAAGCTTGCATATGCAACATGCATGTGCAGGTCACACAATTGCTGCTATAAATGCTGCCTAATACTTACATAATTTGGCATGATGGCTTCATTTTGATCACGTGTGGTTTCACGTTATATTTATTTCGGTGCAAGGGCTACGACGAATCTGTTTAGAAATAATGCACGATTGTCAGTGAATGAGTGCAGTGTAAGTGTGGATATTTGATTTCGCCCCACTACACGCTTTCTGCTACAAATAAATTGTGAAAACGCTGAATTCTCATAGCTTGATGCATGATTGAAACTTTATTGCAAGGGGGTTTTATATGTAGTGAGTAATTTAATGAGTGTTAAATACATCACTATAAATCCACACTAAATATTTCGAGTAAGTTACGAATACTGCAAGGTACACTGTTGAATGAATTATCATATCATGTTGTTACACGCATCTGTGGTGGGTGAACGACACCAAATCCAATTGTACTGTACTTTGAAAAGTACATAAACTGGAGTATTTCAAGTCGAGGTACACTTGTCCAAACCATACCAAAGTTGCACTGACTACAACTGTTAACATAGACATCTTGAATTCTTCTAAGCAAAGGTACGTGCACAATTTAAAATTGAAATATAAAGTGTACAATAAACATGCTTTCAACTCAGATTTATCATTTGCGTCGCAATGCACGGAAGTGTACTTTTAATGTCAATGCTGATATCAATGGGGAATTCCTACCCATCAGTTGAATCAAAAATCATAAAGAAACAATTAACAGATTTTGAGCAAGCATTGAAACCCATTCTGACACCTCTCAATCCCCTACTCGAAACCTTCGTTTCAAGTAAGTACGAGAAAAAGAGTCAGTTTTAATGTCAATGCTGATATCAATGGGGAATTCCCACCCAGAAGTTGAATAAAAAACCTAGAATGAACCGTTTACAGATTTGGGAAAAGCATTGGAACCCGTTCTGACACCTCTTAATCCCCTCCTGGATATATTATTTTCATCAAATGTCTTTGTGGATATGAGGAAATCACCAATGAAAATGCACAAAATCTCTTCTCATATATTCTTGTCCTTTTAATTAGACAGTCTAATTAAAAGGACAAGAATATATTATTTTCAAGTAAGTATGAGAAAAAGAATCAGAAGATTCTTAGAATTCCAACCTCTAATTAAGTCATCATAATATAGGAAGATCCAGGCAAACCATATGCAATTGATGCAAGTACATGCAGTCATACCAAATCCCAAAAAAACTTAAAAGTTCTCTACCTTTGCACGGATGTTTCACATAATTTTCAATATTTTTATGCTTTTCCTAAATATATTCTGAAATATAATAAATATTCTTCCATTCTCTGCATTTCAATGTACGACATGTTCAGCATGTGATACATTTATTTGATGTGGCAACGTGAAAATATGAGCTGCTCTTAATATATAAATACATTTATTGTAAATTTTATTTCCGACGACTGTGTTTAATCAAACAACCATCAAAACATTGCATGCTAGTATTTCTGCACATGCAATATTAGCAATTCTATATTTGTTTTATCAGTTTTCCTATGCAGTGAACTATACCAGAATAAAATATATCTGGTAATTATGATAATTTTGTAGCAAACTGATTTGGGATACAGTATATGTGCAAGGAACAATAATACTGAAAAACTACTTTTTTTCGTACCTACTAAATTTTGTATGTGTTTTTACTTTGGGCATTTTCGTACTGATGAATTTTCGTTCTGGCAGGTTTGCCATTTTTTTTAAATAACACACCTGGGTAGCAGTTGTTGCTGAACTTGGGAAAAACAAGGTTATAATGATGGCAATATAACCTTATTCTGTGTTTGGAATATTAAATTCTGTTACATAGTATTAGTATACAGGGTAAGTGAATATGCACCGAATATTCCTATTGCAATAAATGCCGCACGCAAAAATATTTAAAACTGGCAAAATCTGAAAGAGCAGTTCATTAGCTCCTAAAACCACCTTTGGCCTGCATTAAAAACAAAAGCATTCACAAAGAAATTTCATTAAACCATATTCACCACATGGACAAAAGTCTAGCAATTTGGAATAAAATGTCTATCTGTGATCATTGTGAGGAACTAACAGCTTAATATAACTCCTTGAACTAACGATGTCCTTGTCACGCCAGATCAATGTGGTTTTGAGCGCTCAAAGTTGTGCAACTCAATAACACTGAAAGAAAAATGTTGGTCAAAATGACCCAGGAAAGTTAGTCAAAGCTTTGTCCCAAAAGTGACTCGATTTGGT
>JAQIWR010001627.1:0-13116 GCA_034695945.1 Glomeris hexasticha
TATAGCAAGATTGGTCTTATAGGCGGGGGTCTTATAAAATACAGATTAACATTGGCAAGCCCATAGGACTGACTAAACAGCATTAAATTGGGTCTTATAACCAGGGTGGTCTTACATCCAGGTGTCTTATAACCAGGTTCAACTATAATGTATTAAAGAAGCTGCCATTTTGTGTTTATTTTATAAGGGACAATTAATTACATTTACATTTTAAATAATTTATTTAAAATAACTACACTGTACAAATCAACAATAAATATACATTGTAAAATTTAATAAAATCACATTGAGATCAATGACACAACAATTAAAATTTATTTCCTTTCTCTTGGTTATAGTATACTATGTACATAGTGACATTCCAATAAAACAAGTTGTATAAATTCTATTCAGATTGTTATCTTTTTACAATGGAAATTTGTGTTTTTTGTACCAACTTTTAAAATAGCTGGCAGGTTAAAAAAAATTTTATTTTTATTTTTTATGTTTGATGCTAGAAAGTATATTAAAATTACTTGCAAAGTTTACAGATTGTTTAAGTGTATTTTGTTGTTTTTCGTATATAAGTACATTAGTTTTTACTATATATTACTTAATTATTATATAAATGAATGTAATCGTTTAATCAATTTGCTCCAGTTTTTAATATTTATTACGTCATTTTCATCGATTGTATATCTACACGTAAATATAGGTCGGCAAATCTTCCACCAGGTGGTATATTTGTTATCCGTACTACGTGGAAAAAAGCCCGTCAGATGGCGCTGCACTCGAATAGGTCTTCCATACACTCGAGATCGACCGCAATTTTTAGATTACGAAATCCATCCACCAGATGTCTCATACATATATGATATTATACACAAATATACATCAATATAAATACGTATATATTACATATACATATATTGCCAATGTCAGTTTATATAACGAGATTCTCCGTATATAGTTCCCATCGCGACGGACAGATGGCGCTCTAATACGTTTTTCTTTAAAAATCGAATTTTATTTTATAGAGCGCTTTTTCCGATCGCGCCGGCCGTAATTAGACACGTTGATTAGATAAAGAGCTACATGGCTGTTGATTTGGATTATAAATGACTTATTAAAAAAATATATAGGTGAAAGTAGAGTTGTATTTTTGGAAATAAAATGAAAAATAGGGGGAACTGTCAAGGTTAAAGATGGCTGCCGGCGGTTGCAGATTGCTTTTCTTCAAGTTTTTCATTGGGGAAAAAAAGAAAGGAAAAGAGAAGAAGAGGGGAAAAAAAGATGGAGGCGAGAAATGCAGAACTTCTTTCTTTCATATATGCGGTTTATATCGTTTGGCAAGCAACACGAACAACCGAGTAAAAGTGGGAGCATGTTTTTACGTTTTGCGAGGGCCGTTTGGGGGCGGGGCTTAGCTGCAGTCGCGTCGTCACGTGATGTATGGCGGACCGGCCCAGAGAGCAGGACTCGAGAAAGCAGCCAAGATTTCTTACATTTGTATTACATCAACACTACACGCTCAAGTGCTCATCAACGGCGACGCTATATACGGTCCTCACCGGCCTCCCATCCATCCATCTGCGAGCCCCCCACTTACCCCCCCAACACCCCTCTTGCCCCCCGAACCAACCCCCTAAAACCCCATCTCGCTCTCGGCGTAATTATCTTCTCGGGCGGCGGCATTCAGTCGACGCCAGCAACGCTGCAACGTGATTTTGACGAGCAGCTGTCAACAGGCCCGTGGGCGGAGCTTAAGATGGGAGAGAATACAAGGGGAAAGCGGTAGGAATCACGTGGAGAGGCGTGGCTGGGCGCGGTGGGCGGAGCGACGCGGCGCCGCGGTCGACGTCGCCGCGATCTGGTTGGCCAGACGCGGTTCCGCCCGTCAAGTACACCACGTGGGATACGAGGCGCTGCGCGTTTGCCGACCGGTCATGTTTGTTGATAGGGCCAATCATTAAGTGCCGTATTTGGCGAGTGTATTACTTTCGGCCGCCCCCTTCGACACCGCCCCCCTGTCGGCCGGCCATTGGGAGCGCGAGACGCGTCAGTCGACGTTCGGATGCCGTGCAGTGAACGTCGTGAGAGAGGCCAGAGTTGAAATTAAGCCTTTTTTTGCTACGGACGAACACGTTGAAGCGAGTCGCTCGATCGGGTTATATATAGTCATCGCGGCGGTTGAAAACTACGGTGATAATAACGTGCGAGGGAAGCAAGATGGCAAGTAGAGTGTAGCCGCACCACATCTCTCTATCCCGCTGTTATTATACTATATATAGCGGGGGCTTTATTGATCGGCTAGTCGGCGCGGTTTTAACCGACTCGACGACCGCCAAACACCAACCGCTAGCCGCTAGCCTCGCGCGCCAGGCGCGTGGAAAACGCCGACGGGCTCGTTGCGGTCGTCTTTGCGGCATAATGACGGATACGTCGCTGATTCAATAATCGGCCGAAGGAAGAGTGTTCGCAATTAATAGTTAGCAGCCCGAGAGTGCGGTGTGGTTTGTGTTTGTGTGCCTGCCTGCGCGGTGATCGTGGATGCAGTGACGGTTTATATATTCGCTCCAAGCTCTCGCTCCGTGTGGCCATTGGCGAGGAGAAAAATAGGAGGACTCGCGTGCGAGGCTACTTGCGGTTTCGAACGCCCCGGACGCAAATGAGAAAGCCGGAGAGAAAGAGACTAGATTTTTTTTCTCTCCCGATGACGTGAAACTGCCATGTACCCGAACCCAGCCAGACATCCCGTAAGTGTCAATCGGGTTTTACCGGGGTTTTTTAAGCCTTTTTTTTTAAGCCTGTTTATATAGAAACGAGTGGAAGAAAATGCGAGAGATTCGTTGGGCGGGAGAAAAAATGCGTAATGCGGTGCCTGGTGGGCGTGGCGTTCGATGGCCGACCACGTTTAGCCACGCCTCGTTCATTTATGATGCGGTTAGGGCGTGGTCAGGCGGGTCGTAAGTCACGCCCACGTAGTTGCGTTTCCTTTTTTTGCGCCGCGTCGCTGGTAGCGCTATCGGCCTGCAGGCGGCGCTGCGGGTTTTTCACTTTAAAATTTATATTTGTCGTAATATATGTTAAAGGGAAAACTTCTTTTAAAAAAAAATCCTTGGCAATATGGAAAATAAAAAATGGCTACTATAGCTGAAAACAGGGAGTGCTTTAAAAAATGCGCATTGATAATGCGAGTTTTAAATATTTTTATTTCGGCTGTAACGTTTTTTTCCCTTCTACATAATTTATATAAAAATGTATTTTGTAGATTTGTTGAGAAAAAAATTGCAGCAAAATAATTTACTAAAGTTTATGAAGAACTTGATTGATTTTATCTAATCTTGTATTTATTTAGTATAGCCTTTCCCCGACTCCTTTTTTACTCGCCTATTTTTTACCCCTTTATTTTAAATAAAAATTAATAAATGCATATAGTGCCGCCGCAGTCAAGCGTGCACCGCTCGTAGCAGCGTCAGCCAATGAGAACGCCGGAAACGTTCCATTTCCCCAATGGTAACGCTCCAAACGCGTTCAGCAGGTGCATTCTTGAATCCGTTCCCACTAATTTTCGTAAAAAATTCTTTTAGTTTATTTTTCTTATCGTTTTGTGCAGAAAATCACGTACACAACGTGAAAAGCAGTTATACATGGCATGATAAAATAAACCACACGGTGCATTATAAAATAAACTAAAATAAATTCGACATTTTATTATAAAATAAACAAAACGTTGTAGTATAAAACAAACTATAAGTTGCATTATAAAATAAATTGTTCATTGTATTATAAATATTATAAATTAAAATATAAATTATTGAATTGGGGAAATATTTTAGCAGCAATTTTAAAATTAAAAATGGCGGACTTTTGGCTCCCTCGTTGAATTAATTTGTTTGGATGGATGGATGGAGGAGGACGAGGTATTATGTCAAATTAAATTATTACCGTTTTATTTACACGTACTATGCATATTGAGAAAGGATGAATGACGGCCATGTTGGTTTTTGTGGGTGGGGACGATTAGAGTGACGTCATGGCCGGCGTGGTGGATGTCACTCGGCTCGGTTTGCGCCTGCTTTTTCGGTTTGAAATTATTGTACAGAGTTTATATATGTAGGTCGTGTCTGATCAGATAGTGGTGGGTTATTTTGAGCGCAAACATTAGCCAAATAATGGGCGAGTTGCGCGTCCAAACATGCCAGATTGCGTGTTTGTTCAAGCTCAAATGGCGCTTCAATCTTTCGAATCATCTCGGCTCAACAACACTGAAATAATAATAAAAAAAATACATTTGCCACCCGAGTCAGAAATGACGCAATCACTTATGGTGGAACATTTCTTACAAAATACACAAAACTCATGCAATGGCCGAAAACGGTCCAATTGTCCTAAAACAGATCAAATTGTTCTAATGGATCCAAAGGGCCCAATTGTTCTAATGGATCTAAAGGACCCAAAGTTTCTAATACGATCCATGAAAAGACCAAGGTTTTCTAATCAGACCTGAAATATACAACGATCCTACTGGAATCCAAAGGGTCCAATGGTCCTAATGGAATCTAAAGGGTCCAATGGTCCCAATGGAATCCAAAGGGCCCAATAGTCCCAATGGAATCAAAAAGACTAATGGTCATGATGTAATCAACAGGGTCTAATGGCCCTAATGTAATCGAAAGTGCCTAATCATCCTGATGGAATTGAAACAACCTAATGGAATTGAAATGGCACAATGGTCCCAATGAAATCGAAAGGGCCCAATAGTCGCAATGGAATCAAAAAGCCTAATGGTCATGGTGTAATAAACAGGGTCTAATGGTCCTAATGTAATCGAAAGTACCTAATCATCCTAATGGAATTGAAATGGCACAATGGTCCCAATGAAATCGTAAGGGCCCAATAGTCGCAATGGAATCAAAAAACCTAATGGTCGTGATGTAATCAATAGTAGGGTCTAATGGTCCTAATGTAATCGAAAGTGCCTAATCATCCTAATGGAATTGAAACTACCTAATGGAATTCAAATTTTTGCACAATGGTCCCAATGAAATCGAAAAGGCCCAATGGTCCTAGTTTCTACAAAAGACCTAACGTTAAAAATAAACTTTTTCCACGGTTAGTTTAGTAATACATTTTAAACTACACAAAACTATTGCAATGGCCGAAAACAGTCCAATTGTCCAAAAGATCCAAAGGGCCCAATTGTCCTAACAGATCCGAATAGCCCAATTGTTCTAATGGATCTAAAAGACCCAAAGTTTCTAATACGATCCATGAAGAAACAAAGGTCTTAATTCTAATCAGACCTGTATACAACGATCCTACTGGAATCCAAAGGGTCCAATCGCCCCAATGGAATCCAAAGGGCCCAATAGTCGCAATGGAATCAAAAAGCCTAATGGTCGTGATGTAATCAACAGGGTCTAATGGTCCCAATGTAATCGAAAGTGCCTAATCATCCTAATGGAATTGAAACGACCTAATGGAATTGAAATGGCACAATGGTCCCAATGAAATCGAAAGGGCATAATGGTCCTATTTGCTACAAAAGACCTAGCGTTATAAATAAACTTAGTTTTTCCACGGCTTGTTTAGTAATATTTTTTGTACATTTTAAACTAAATACAGTATGCCGATGTTCATTCATCCATTTAACCATCTATCTATCTATTCATCCATTCATCCAACCGGGACATTACTCCTTTCCATTATATCAACTGCAATCGCACTTGTTGACATTTATTTCTATTTTTACTTCCCCTAGTGATAAATTAATTTGATGCCAACATTATATGAACATTTTATTTTTGGAAATTATGCAAAATATTCCCACTGTGTTGATATATCATTCATTTCATTTATTCATTATACCCATTCATGCATACATTTGGAGCACAACTACTTGTCTCTCCTATATTTCCTGTAATTAATTAGTTAACATTTTTGTTCAAAAAAAAATAACATTTGTAGCAGATAAAATAAACGGATGTATTTGATTAAACGCCGCAGATTTAATTTGAGGGCCGATAGTAATCAGTGTTTTAACTTAGTTTGATCAGCTGATTTTTATGAATGAATACTCCGTAGTAATTTCGAAAAATGATATTTGTTGAATGAAAAGTTTGCATTATCGAGGTCGTTAATTTATTACATATTCGATATTGGTTGGCTAATTGATTTGATTGATTTTTTGTGTGATTGCAGGGTCCTCATCAACCGGGCCAACCTTATAAATTCACTGTGGTGGAATCCTGCGATCGAATTAAGGAGGAGTTTAACTTTCTTCAAGCACAATATCACAGGTGAGACATGTGACGTTTGACCCAAAAATAACTCCCTAGTTGCAATTGACGCAACCCTTTTATACAGGGAGATATTTCTGGCCACCCAGGTTTCAGTTTGTTGAAATACTAAATGTAAACATAATTATCGCATCGAAATCAGTACATAAACTCGTATACTATATTGAGAATTACAATTTATAAATTTGGGTGGTAGTGGGTGTGGCTAATTCCTCGAAATAGGTAACCAATCAAATTACGCTTAATTAAATCACTTTGGCTTAAATTAAAGTTAATTTGCAAAATACCGTGATATTTATAAATAATATTGTACCACATGAGCCCAATGGTCCCAATGCAGTTCAATAGCCTAGCGAGTTGTCCAATCCGCCAATTAGGCCCAATGGGCCTTAATACAGTAGTTTTCGTAATGGAATCCGAAAAGTCCAATTTTCCAAACGGGTTCAATTGACCCAATTATACAAACGGATCCAAAGGTCTCAATTGCCCAAACAGATCCAAACGGCTCAATTGTCCTAACTGTCCTAACGGATATCATGGACCAGATGTTTTTCTAATCAGATCTGAAGGGCCTAATGGTTCCAATGGAATCGAGAGAACCTGAACAGCCCAATATTCTTCTGGAATCGACAGGGCCTAATGGTCCTCATGGAATTTAAAGGAGAACTGACTCACTAGTTATTTTCATGACGACACTACTGGTTAACGAAACTAACCTAACTTTCTAAATACGTAAATAACAGAAAGTGTATTTTAAGATGTATTTCGACCTTCCGAATAATTTACGTTCATGGTAAGTTTTCGATTAAACGCTTAGTTAACGCGCAATCGGCGTTTTCCTGTGCATTTTGCCCATGTTGTATTCAATACCAGTTTTTCTGCAAAACGCTGACAGGTGTCGCCCTTGTTGAAAACGGCCGTTCCTTCTCGGAGCCTATGACTAACGTTTGGGACTGCTAAAAATCGTTCAATATAGACGAGTGTTCAGTTTATCCAAGGGTTCAATATGACAGGTTTCACTGTATATGTCAAATATTTACCGTTCTCATAATGTTTACACCAAATCTAATATTATATTATGTTAAACATTTGAATTCATAAATAAGCTGTAAATTTACATGTGCAACCATAAAAATAACAATATTATAATCCGGGATTTAATCCTCTCTGATCACACATTGACTTTCAAATTTCTCGACGAGATAAAATGATAACCACTACATATTTATGTGCATACATCCATATACAAAGTATGAAAATAAACACAACCACTCATCCGGTATTTTATGTTGAACTTTTAGAACAAGTTTCAGTGAAGCAATTGAGGAAGAAACAAGAGTTTGCCAAAGTCTAACGACGTTTTATATTGTAGGCTTATACAGCATTTGAGCGTAAAATAACAAAATCGTAAAAGCTTTAAACTATGTCATCAAGATAATCTTACATTTTTATTGTTATCATGCAGTGGCACCGTATTTAAGTGCGTCGTTTATTTGCCAATGTTTTCTCGCAGATAGAGGGCGTTGAAAACGTATTTTTCAAAAAATTTCCCCCATCATATATATAATTCAATTAATTAAAAATATATTTCCACTATATAATAAAATGTAACAAGTGAAAATTCCCAGAAATAAACGAAAAAGTAGTTAACTTTTAATTGGTTGTGTGTGTGTGTGTGTAACTGGGAAAATAAGAGGAGAAAAAAGAAAAATATGGGAAAGTAATCTTATAAAAGGCAACATATTTTCAAAGAAGCCATGAAGTTAACTCAATGTGACAGGATCCGATTAGTAAGAAGCTTGACATGAATGAAATCACGTAAAATGTTGGGCCTAATTCCTCATAATTCCAAGTCAACAATTTTTGAAATCGCCAAAGAAAGAAAAATATATAGCAGAGAGTTGTGAGGAATAAATTCGTTTCAAAGGGATTTCTCCTAATCTGGGTAAAGCCCATTTGATCCTGCAAATATGGGAAAAACTCATTGAAACACAATACACCCATCAACTATTCATTTATTATTACTTCTAAAACTCAATTCATAAACTTATTGAATTCGTATTTATAGTTAGTAAAATTAATTTTACATTAGTTTAATATTTTCCCCAAATTCAAAAAAAGTACAAGTAGAACCTGTTAATAATACAGTGAAACCTGTCTATGGTGGAAGCTCAAGTACCTTCAACATATACAGGTTTTCCAGTATAGACAGGTTTTTAAAAGTATTTATCCTTATAAACTAAAAGAGCAAATCTCTGTCCGTGCGAAAACGCGAAAAATCTGTTGCCAGTATTCCGCAATTGCAGTACTTGTAGTAGTATTTCATTCACACTACACCCGCTTCGAATTTCCTTTTGCGCCGTATTCTCGCAAATGGCATCACAAAATTACTAATGCAGCAAGAATTAGTTCAAAACAACGTCGTTTTTCATCTCTCCACTACAAACCTCGCTGTGAATCCGTATTTTAGCAAACACATGAGCTGAAAATTACGTTCGCACCGGTGCGCAACTATCTTGCATGACAGGAATTGCTGCGCAACATTTCACGGTTAACGCTATTGGTAATATTGCGGCGCAATATCTTGCGCTGCAAGTTTCGTTCTTGTGTTACCATATCAGCGATACGGAAATTTCATACATGGCAACAGGGACAATTCGTTAATTAAGTCGTTGCTCCCACACATTTTTCAACAGGGACAATTCGTTAATTACGTCCCTGTTACAACAGGTATTTCAACACGGATGTAAATTAAATCTCCCATTACTGGGAACCCTCACAACCAAGTGAAACTAGCCTCTACCTATCCCCCTGCTAGAAAAACGGCCACTACCACCAGCTGGTAGTTCACTTGGTAGTTCAGGTAGTTCAGTCAAAGGTTGAAAAGTGTACGACTTGGTGGTAGTGGCCCCTTTCTAGCAGGGGGATAGGTAGAGGCTAGTTTCACTTGGTTGTGGGCCAACGTGTAGAATAAATCTTCACAATCAAAATAAGCTAGATTTTAATACCATATACATTGGTATTTTCGATTATGGTAAGTAATCAAGGATAATTAGCAAAGCAAACATTAACAAATTATTATGGACATTTTAAATTATTAAATGCAGCTATGGTAGCTTTCCAGACTGTGATTAATTTTGATTTCTTAATGAAACATGAAAAGATTCTGCATATTTGTGTAACTATCAAACTTTTATACAATAGTCCTCAAAAGGTGAGTTTGCATTCTGTCACTAGAGGGCGCTAAGCATTGCCATAGTACCATCATTTACAGCCATATACATGAAAGTCACACTTTTTCATATTATTACATTTAAAAATTTACAATTTAACGATTCCATAAATTGTGTTTATTTTAGTGAGTCAGTTTACTAGGTGGTTTCTTATTTAGGTCCATACCATATACTGCATATGGGAGAATTTAATGTGTATATTCATAAGTTGCCTATGTCATGCTGTCTTTCTCAGACTCATGGCTGGGTGCTAATACAAATCTACTGAGTAGATGCATAACATGATTAATAAGCCATGCAAAAAGAAAGCTGAAATTGTGGGCGGAATATAAGTGAAAAGCGATTGACCGAATCAATTATGCCATTAGGGGTGTAACGTGCTTTTAAACGCTTATTTGCCACCATGCTAATCGAAATGGAGCAGTGTTGACGCCAATGGTAAATGACCCATTTAATTTATTCACCAAATGTGGACGAGATGAAAATTCTCCATTAGCCAGACAAAAGAATATTAGTGCTATGCAGTGGGTGTAACTCCTTTTTTTTACACTTTTTATTCTACTTAATTCTCCAAACTTATCTCATGTATACATCGATATAGGGTTGACATGTACGTACAAGACGACATATGCGCTTATGTTATTAGAATGTCATTTCTGGGAAGGGATGTGCCACAAAGAGTGATCAGAAATCCAAATCCTCACACCTGTTGTAGTTCACAGCCATAAATAAATATGTGATCGTTCACTTATAAATGAGCTCTACTTCCATCTCCAATAAATAATACGATCGTGAAGTGTTATTACACACAAGCAGTCAAAAATTACTACTCCATATAGCCTATGTTTTATAACACGTTTTACAAAATTTAATCACCTAATGTGCTGAGTGGCGGCCATCTTGGGTGATTTTACAGCGATTTCGCGCTTCACTGAATTTTCCTAGCTTCACTGTACATACCCTATATACTACCACAAGCTTTTTTGTACGATTACATAACTTGTCGATTTATCATGAAAACACGGTCAATGTACCATTTCATTTGTTGAAAAAGAGAACCACTTCATGGGTGTTATATACAGGGTGAGGCAACTAAGGATTACCATGCGTTTATTTTGGAAACCATTGAGAGTAAATATGGCAAAAGGAATGCCACTTTGATCTGAAAGTCATATGTCATTTAGAATGACCTTGAACAGCGTCTTGAAGGTCATCGGCGCTCAATCTTTTAAACCGCTGCTCGGAATGCACATGTTACAATTTGAAAGTCGTATATAGATCATATATGTCCTAAATATATGTAGTATGAAAATGTGTTTTTATTCGTGAAATATGAATAGTTTATAATGATACACATCAAACTATAATTTGACTGCATAAATACAGATTAAAATATAACTATATTTAAAAGTGGGTGTTACATTCAGTGTGGTATACGTTAAATAAACTTGAAATTTACATGTGATTGTATAACTCAGTGACATGTGCATGTAAAATGTGACTGAACTATATGAAAAACCATCATCAATAATATTTATTATGGACATGACGAATGTAACACTGCTTTTCTATATACAGGTGCAACAATGACATGCAGACCTGTTCCATGCAGTGGACAGGACTACAGCACAATTTGTTTAATTCATTAAATAAATATATAGTGTTCAAGCAGTATTGCATGCAGTATGGTACGCGCAGGTATATATTTTGTGAATTGTGTTCAAATCCCCCTCTATGCCTACACAGTTTGTTGGTTCAATTCTGATACACCCTGCATGTAGTTGAGAACACGTACATTCCTATAATATATTTCATATAAGAGTGACGCAAATTGATTTTGGATATTTTTTAAACAACGTAAATGAGAGGATGTAAATTGAGGGAGTAATGCTTGTTCTATTAGCACAACTGAGCAACAAAATTATAAAGGGAGAAAAATGGGGTTCGTAGACAAAAGGGGAAGAGAAATTTGCGATCATAGCAATAATAAAGCCATTGATGTGCGAGGACGCGAAAAAATAATGAACTTATAAATGCGCAGCAAGGGATTGAATTGAATGAAAACAAGTGCCAAGAAAAATTAGGATTGCTGTAAAGAAAATAGGGCCATCAAGTGCATGCACCCTTCAAAAAAGAAGTTCACCATATATTTACCCAAATCAGCCAAATGCACCAGTTAATCAGCAATTAAGCTAGAGAAATAATTACTACAATAAACCAACTTCAGCTACAGAAACTGAAATCAAATCAATTTTTATTTCTTATACAATGATTTGATCTCAACGAAAATCGTACATGAATATTTCTAAATTAAAAAATCATTTATTCAGTGAAATGTTTTTATTGTATACCTACCTATAGTATGTAAGTTGAAAGACATATTTATCATAATTAAACGTGACATAACACGTCTTAGCGCAAAAATGTGCCAATGTATTATTGCATGCAGACTATCTTGAAGATTATTTAACATGTTTAGTCGAATTTGCAAAATATGATTGACGTGCACGAATGAATCACTTGCACAAAGAAACACGAATGGTTATTTATGTATATAACCACGCGGAAGTTATTAACTCCATACCCACTTATCGCATGACACCGTATAAAATGAACTCAAGTTTACAGAACTCAATATATAAACTGCATCTGTGAAAAACGTGCCTATTAAAACTTTTTTAAGTAATTCTGTCTCTATAGATATTAATTTCAAAATCACCTTATCAAATAATGAATCTCATTTTTAATGTGCGCTATGCACAAAAACACTGCATGGATTAATTATTTTATATGAATACTAGGAAAGGAGATGAGGAACATGATGCAGATTTAATTTATCAAAAAATTGAACGGGCTAAAGTCTTTGTGACCTTCACACGTTTTTCATATGAATGTTTTTCGTTATTACCCTTGAGAACAGTCCTTGAACATATCTTGCTCAGAATGATGAAATTATGTTCCTTAAAAAATAAACGCAAACAAAAATCATTATTGACAATATAATGTACAGGGTGTCAACTTTAGAAGTGACCCAGGACTGTTATTTGTAAGTGAATAGGAAGCGCCCTATGCCCATCCCGAATATGGTATCAAACATGACCTTCAGTGCCCGCTTCAAGGTTATTCCATTTCTATCTCCTAAACTGCTACAGATAGGCCAATAGTTCCAATTTGAAAGTTGTAGCCCAACGTGAAAATAGTCTGAAGACGTAACTGTTTATTATTTTAGGACCACTTTCAAATAACAGTCCTGGGTCACTTCTAAAGTTGACACCCTGTACAGCGTCCAAAAAGTGCTGAAACCTTTGGAACACGCTTGTCTTGGGACAATAAACCAAGTGATATAATGCAGAATTATATCATGATTAAGTCTGCAACACTCTTAGTGTGAAAAAGTATGTATTGTAATTTTTAAAATAAAACAATATGAGAAAATATTGACAAGTTTGATTTTAATTACAGTATATATAAATGCATGGAAACCAATGTATTCAAATGAAGGTTATACAGGGTGTTCACAAAGTATTTCCAACATTACAAACTTTTATTACAAAGAAACTATTGCAGTTATAACACTTAGGTTTGTGACAAATAAACGAGTA
>JAQIWR010001628.1:0-13114 GCA_034695945.1 Glomeris hexasticha
TCAATAGCAACTGCTGCCTTTCCTGCTGAAGCACAACTGATGTAAGCATTACAAAAGCTATCTGTTTCAGAAAATCGATTGTAAATATCCTTCAGCAAGTGAATGATGAAAGTCTTTCCACAACCAGCAGGACCTGTGAAAAATATCTGAACTGTATCACAGTGTGTTTGCTGCAACATGTAGATGACATGCAGCATCAAACCTTTCTGTCGGGTGTTGGCCAATCTCATAAGTTGACAAAATTGTTCAGTTGACATGAGGTTTTCGCGCTTTTTAACAACAGCACCAAGGCGGTTCATTGTAGCAATATGAATATCTGCATTTATAGCACTGTGGGGGTTATTGTAAAAGTCAGCAAAGTTGTCATGATGATGGACTACATGAGCATTGCAAGGTTGTGCAGCTTCAAGGACGTTAATGTCATCCATTTCAATACACATTTGCTGACATATGCACATTGTTTTATGTACATCCAAATCAGACTCAAATTCTAGCCTGCGCTGCAAAATTAGAGGCTGCTGTTCATCGTAAGTTGTAATGAACTTCGTATCAGTCAAGATATCAGTTTCCTCATCTCGGAACGGTATATGTAGTGTGACCATTTCTCTTATATTTAGTAACGTCAGATCCCAAATCATTATTACGGTAGCGGATTACTCGAGGCACACCTCGTTTGTTATAAACGTTCTTTGTTACTATGTAATTCGCAGCAAATTGAGCTAATGTTAACTCCTCGAGAACATTAGGATGTGCTTGATATTTGTCAAACAAATTGTGCTGCCATATGTCTGTGGATTCCCCTGCTATATCTTCCGCATCAAGTTGAACAGTTGTCTTTTTCACTCTTTGTCTTTCTACAGGCCATACTGTAGGAATATACAACTCCTATGGAACTGTGTGACAAAGGTTGTTGTAGGAGATACCACGCAGCCTCCTGGCTACTAACCTCTACAGAATTTAACATGTTTACAACTTTCCAGTAATTTCCACTATATCAAATTCAGGGTGTTCGTTCATGGTTGTTAATATCTGTCTTTGCAGATTGCTTATACCTCTGTTGGTTTTATTGACATATTCAACAACATAAGCAGCACATGAATATTCCTCTATTATGAACTGCATGTCTGTATTTGAACACATTAAGAATGAATGGATTGAACACATTGTGCCACTTCACAGCTGGTTGTCTTTTCACAAAAACTTGTGGACGAGTTATACCTGCTCGTAAGACCCTATTTTCTTGCCTCAGTTCACTTATTTGCACTTATTTGCAGAATTCAAATAATGCAAATCGTCGTTATTTAGCAAATTAAAGGTGCAAAACCCTATTTTCTAGACTCAGTTCACTTATTTGCAGAATTCAAATAACGCAAATCGTTTTTATATTCGCTAATTAAAGGTCAATAATGGACGTCCCCTCACCGGAAGGGGCGTGATCGTTTTCAGTTTATTTGCTATACGCGACGTAATTAATGAACGATCCCTCACCGGAATGGGCGTGATCGTTTGCTGTTTATTTGATATACGCGACGTAATTAACGAACGATCCCTCAACGGAATGGGCGTGATCGTTTGCAGTTTATATGCAATACGCGACGTAATTAATGAACGATCCCTCACCGGAATGGGCGTGGTCGTTTGCAGTTTATTTGCTATACGCGACGTGAGTAATGAACGTCCCCTCACCGGAAGGGGCGTTGCCGTTTGCGTATTAGCTATGAGCGACGTTATTTGCAGAATACGAGTGGACGTAAATAATGTATAACCCCCGTTTGCGTTTTACAGGCGTGCCTGCGCGCGAGGCTAGTATTTGCAGATTGGCAGTTTGGCGTTTTGCAGTTTAGTATGACCCCCTTAATTTCATCGGTTGTGCGATGTTGTAATATAATGCAATGTGCTGTACCAACTTCCTTGTAGGTGAAGGTTGTTGAAGGTGAAAAATCGACAAATTCACACAATTCTTTCAAGATTTGGTTCCTGTTGATATGAATGTAGTGGAAGTTGGTTTCGTAGGATCAAGCGATGGTTGCGGATATAATCTTCGAAGGAAACAGTATTTTAAGTATGGATAATAGAAGTTACCAAACTCCGATTGAAGTCGCGGGAACTGTATATAGACATGCAATAATTATGACTGACAATTTTATACAGACGTGGCGAATGGCTGAAATGTATAGACTTGTCAATAAAATACACATTCCTCTACTGTAAATTTAAATGAATTTATTTAATTTACACGCAATTTTAAGTTCACGAAACAAAAATCCGGATTTTTAAAATGGTTTGAAATCTGGAATTAAATAGAAGAAATATCACGTAGGTCTACGTATTTATTAGATTGAATTTTAATTCCTCAAAACTGCAGCAAGATCTAATAAATTACTGCAACAGTTTAATTGTATATTATAAGCTGATTTTAATTACATCACAATTTTTTATTATGTAAATAGCAAATGCACTAAATCGGTTTCCTGCGCTCGACAATTAAATTTATGATGGCAATGCATGAATTTTTGAAAACTAGTCATGTCGATAGTTTTGTCTTCTAATTTGGATCAAACTTTTGGGTAGATTTACAATGGGCAACACTTAGAAATTCGGTTCCCAAGGTGTACGAACACTGAATGGAACCGCGAGTTCAGCGTTGATCACAGCGGCAAAATAGCACAAATCGGCTGTTCTGTTTACCATACACCATCCCTGAAACATGACCGCCAAATTTGCCTAAAATCTCGCTGTCGACGGGTGCGTAAAAACCAACAAATGTTTGGAAAACAACCGATTAAAGAAGTAAAACTGAACTCGGTGCAAGAATTAACAGGTCAGTACCATATTTGATCGGTTTTGGTTCATTATTCAGCTTTTATTAACGACTTTTAGCGAATTTTCCCAAGTTTCATTCTCGGCGCGAATTAAACGATTCTCATTTTTTCGTGACAAAACTCAATCGCTGCAAATAAATATTTTCCGAACGTACATTCAATCACTTTACAGTGTTTGCGGATAGCTAGAAGCAATCCAGTTATAATTTGGATACATGTTCCAGTTCGTCGTAATTTTTTCAAATTGTTTAGGGAGAGTTCCATAATTATGTCTGACATGGAAAAGATAAGTTGGCGGATTTTTTATTTTGATTCTGAATAATATGTTGATAATATTGAATTTATTGTTGTAACTTGGCTATACTTGTGACATATTTCATTGTCTCCCGTTTGTGATTACATTTTTCGCTGATGAATTTGACATTTAAATCTGCAATTTATATTTATATTTAATTCACGACCCGTAACGATAACGAAGTAGATTTGATTCTCATAAATAAATAAAGACATGGCACTGTGTATTATCTTTCTATGCACTGTGCTGTGTCTCACTTTACATCTATTCTAAAAATTTCAAAATGATACACTTGGGATCATTTCTCACCTTGACTCTTATCACTTACTGGTTAGGTAATTCAAGCAATAATCATTTACAGGGTGTCCCAAAAACATGCTTAACAACTTTACCATCACATAACTAATTTATTTTCTTTTTCAGGAGAATTTTGTCTTACAGTCATGACAATAAATCGAAGAGTACTCACAAATTTACGAGTTATAAAATGCATTTATTAATTTAAGAAATAAACAAAGTCAGTTTTTGCAATATTTTTATGTACAACTTATAGGTGTGTATGCATTATATTGGGACACCCTGTGTAATACAGGCTGCCCCCTGCTTACGAACGGATTAGGAACTCATTTTGTATGTGAAATGATTTTATTATGCTGAAAACAATTGCATATCATGTGGATATTGATCTAATATTATGCCATAATTTTTCAAAATTAAAAAGTAAATACATAATAGAAGTGCCATTTTGTTAATTTAAACAATAATTGGTTTGAATTACATAAATATGGACAATTATAAGAAAATGAAAGTTCATCTTCTATAAAGTTTGTTCAATAATTCCTTTGCATTGTAACTTCTTTTCATGATTTATGATTAAATAAATTTATCTTTAAACTTTTACTTTCTGCATGTTCGTAAGTAGGGGCCTGCCATATTCAGATCTGTACATATAATATATGTTTCGGGGTAATTTGTAATTTATAATTTAGTTCTGATATAATTATATGTTACACTTCATGTTGGTTGTTTTCTTGAAGTGAACACTTGTCATTGTACGTTAATTCAGGTTAATTCAGCCTAAATTCCAGTATATAAAACCGTAGTTGTGTTTTTTCCTGCATTGAACAAGACCGATTCTAACTTGGATGATTAGCTCTGCTATTTTATGCATCCATTTTACAAGTTAGAACCAGTGGAGTAGAAGGATTATAGTTTAGATAACAGTAATTTCTTGTCATTATGCTTATTAGACAATTATACGAATAAAATATACAAAAATTTGGAATGGGCCATCTATATTTTATGGTATGATTTTAAGGTTGCCTTACATGTACAGTCTTTGTTAGATTTAGTTCTCCTCAAGAAGTACATGTCTCTATTTGGCAATGGAGGTCCTGCCCCAAACCCAATACATCACCATTAATTTTTCTTCATCTTTAGTTCGTGAGCTTTCTTAACTATGGCCAACTTAGAGTGAGGGTCATCTACAGGAAGGTCCGTGTATGGGGCCTCGCGTGTCCCGTGTAACATCAGGGTCCATTCTCGTATGAACCCTGTTTGAAGCTGTTGACTATTGAACTGAACCTATTATAAGACACAATTACTAGAAATTGTGCATATAATTTACACATAATTTATGAACGGCCCCTGTACCTCGAGGGTCCATTTGCCTCTTGGGTTCTCTCCCCAAGTGTGAGTGGTCATAAAGGGCCACTTGGTGAATCCATCCTGATGGTCATCATCGTTCGGTCTCCTGTTAAGGATCATGGACCTGGAATAATAAATATTAAATGAGTTACTAATTTACATGTTCACATGTTATTTAATATAATACTCACTTTGTTCCCAATGGTGAAGTTAGAAAGAGGACAACATCACCTCGTCTGGTTGAATTCAATGTAACAACAGCTTGTACATGTTCCAAGTAATCTACTTGTGTTTCTGTTCCAGCACAGGCATCAGTGTTGATCTCCATGACCAAAGTGTCATTGCTTGGAATCTCACTACATAATGACAATGGCAATAAATGTTAAAACAACAAATACATTCCAATCTTGTTTTTTGACATTACAGAATAGTTTTGCAAAAATCAATTACTGGACAGTGGTGATGGAACCAGCTTCGCAGTGATACCTAGGTGGAACATTCTTCCAGTACTTTGCCAGAGCTACCATGGCACCCGCATCCAGTACACCGAATCCAAACAGGTGGTTAAACTCCAGTCCTACACCGTTCATCTGCCACCGGAAACGGTATTTGCCATCAAACAACGAGTTCCTCTTGGAAGTTAGCACAGTCAGGTGCTGCAAGTCTCTCCAGGTTAGTTTGGGACTATTAAAAATGTAATAAAACACAAACATGAATACATTCAACATGGTTTCTAGATTATCCCCCAAGACAATTTTACTTTTTTATGTTATAAAATTAATTTTAATATCAGGTGATTATGGGTTCAAGTTGTGACTTCATTTTCCATGTGTGTTCATTGTATTGTATTTATATATTCACATTTAGTGACAGGGGTAATTTCAAAACCACGTTTTCATTTATTACCATTGTGTTACAATAGTACACTACATTGGGATATATGGGTAGTTTGGTTTTGCCGACATGTTCTGAGGTTGAATTTGCTTGATTCCTTTTAGTTTTCAAAGAAGCCGGTTGGGAATATGTACATAAAATGTAACCTGTTTATCTGCTACTACCTTAGTATGCAGCTTATACCATTGATGTGAACCGAGTGCCTCATTTTATTGCATTGAGAAGCAACTATTTGAATTGCTTCTACCTAAATATAAATTATATACTACCCACTTATTTCTTCTGATTTTGAAAAGAAATACCCGAATGAAAAATGCATGAGATGGTTGAAAGTCATTCCCAATTTATTCGGAATCATTCATATGTAATGTAATATATAGCAGAGTGTATCAAAGCTTTCTACGTTGCCGAAAGATTGGTAAGGGCTTTTTTATAAGGTACTTAAAATACATCTTAGGCCCATTATTTTGTAAAGCAAAAATGCAGTCTATGGTAGGCCTATGTAACGAAACCAAAAAACTGGAAAACTGGAAATAGATGAAGTGGTCAAACGAAATCTGTGTGGGAGATATTTTTATCAAGTTTATCACCATGCAGTTGAAATAGCGAATCAGTGTTTGGAAAAATTCTTGTAAGTTGACAGAAAGGGTTAAAGTTGGGAACTTTTTTGATAGTTCTAAGTAAAACCAAGAAGTAAAACTAGGAAGATGGAATGTATATATTACTATTGAGGTTATTGAGTTACATAGTTCCCAATTTTGTCTTATATTTATGTTTCCAATCAATGTTTCTTGCCGTTTCTGGCAAATTGCTTTCTTAGGTCCCTAAGGCGAACAAAATAATAAGAGCTTAGTTTTGCGACCTGCTGTCATCGATCGACTTTTCTCCGTTGCTATGGCGACTCGATATTCATTTCTTCAGAGTTGCTGTGGTTCTGGGAGTGGTTCACTTAGATTTTGTGTCGTTTCGCTACAAACGTTATTATTATAATATGGTGTAAGAGACAGTATGTGGCTAGCAATTTCACATAAAGTCGTAAGAACACTCAGCTTAAGAAGAATCCTTCAAGATATATAGATAGTGAAGCACACTGATGCACCTCCAGCTTCCCATTGGAATTACATATTTTGAATGAGGAATAATCACACATGGTACATATGGTAAACTTGATTTTTAAGGTGTTATTAATATAATATGAAGCTCTGCTGAAATTAAGAAACATTTAAAGAAATTACATATGACAGCTGAGAAATGACAAGGCCACCTGCATCTGGCAGTAGCAAATTTTCCTAGGTCATAATTGTGCCTGGTCTTTATATAAGAAGGTTAATGATAAATTTGAATGAAAGGATAACCAAGTTATTTTTGATGTGTAGAGACTGCTATATCGTCAATTTAATGGTGTTATCGGCATTGCCATCTCTGCATATTGCCGAAAGCTGCCGAGGATTTTTGTGAGATTTGGGTGGAAGTGGTTCTGACACATGCATTTATATACTACACTATAGTGTACTGATTGCAGCTTTGATGCCGATAGACCTTATATTTAGTCAACATCAGCCTGATTCCGAATGATATTTGACATTTTCTTTGTTCAGCTTAGCGCTATTGTCAAGCTTCGCAAATTCTTAGCTCACCGCTTGTCGTCATTTTTTTTCTTCAAATCTCTATTTTCCACTTTCTAATCCAGGAAAGCAGTCTGAAGTGTCCCGTACACATTGTTAATAACCCGGTAATCGGCTTAAAAAGATGCCGCAAGTAATAATAGATTTGTTGATTGAAATATGTATACGCTGAACACTCGAGACGTGGCACGTTAAAAATAGTTTTTCCCTGCTTTTAAATCCATGCCCAAATGACGTTTAGCTGATTAGACTTATTGAAATGGGTGAATAAAAACCTGTTTTTATCTGATCCGCACTTTACTCCGCGAAATAAGTTGTTTTTAATAGGAGTGGTAAGCACTCGACAACCCGTGATCCCATGCTCGCTGTTGGTTAAGCCGCGCCAATCCGCCATTACCGAGCAGTTGTCTAGCAACGCCCGAATTAGAGCGAATTAGAGCGCAGCGCAACAAAGAAACGAAGCGTTCATTGGTAGAACGATGCTTAAAAATGGCTGCCGCACGCACGGATAGCCCTTAGCGTCGGGACGACCTTCAACGTGGCGGTTGCCCCTCATTAATTTAAGCTTATAAATGTGTAATTTAGATTATACGTGAGCGAATCTGCAAAAGATCTTACACATATACGGCGTTTCATATGGAGTTTTATAGCGTATTGTAGCGCGCTATCGTAGTGCAAACTCGTTTTACGTGGGAGTTGTGTTCCCGGAGGGAATAATGATGGAAGCTTGGTTGTATACAGTATAGTGAACTTTACTTGGCACTTAAGCGGTTGAAAATTTAATGCTCACTTACTTGGCTTCTAGTGCTAAAGCGAAAACGCCAGCGGCTTCCGGAGCGGCAGCCGATGTGCCCGAATGGGTCTTGGTGCATTTGCCATATAGGTCAGTGGTGGCCTGAAAGTGGTTATAGTATATGGAATTTTTTCCTCGACTGGTGACAGTGAATGGTGCAAGAGGAATGTATATATATTTGAAGTATACCACGCCGGTGTTTGGGTCCTTGGCTCCATTACTGAACGTTGATGCCAGTGTGGAAGAGCAAGATTCATCGTAATGAGCGTTTTCTCCATTATTTATGGCACTGTTGATGGAGATGGTCCACATACTAGCAGCATAGCCGTCACAATTGCAGTCATCATCTTCACCCCCATCTCCAGACGCCCACACGTAGATATTTCCCAAGCCATTACGACCCTAAAACACCAACATAAAATAACGAAGTCTCTATAATATAAGTAACTGCTGCTTCAACATTATTAACACATAAATATGCATTTGGAATATAGAAAAATATAAAGCACCTCGTTAACGCCCCTCACTATGGCCCTCATGGTGGCATTTCGAGGTCCATCAACTGTTTTCCCATCGTCTGTTGGGCCCCAACTTGCACTGTAAATGTCGATCAAGTTGGGCTCATGCCCCATCGAGTTTGCTTCTATTAAATCAGTCATGTAAGGTTGATCCAACATCCTGATTCCTGTAATTACACATATATTATTCATAATTGTTGCTAAGTAATATCGCCTTAAAGATGTTGTTTCTTTGCATAGCACATTTGAAAGCATTTGTTATTATTCAGTGACTTTAAAAAGAGCTAAGCACGTGCATGTAACTGTATATTGTGGGTGAAATTATATGGTAATTTATTCAAAACTGTCTCGATCATGTGGGCGGGTTATCTAATAAGCCCTACCCACTGACGTCTTGTCATCAGCACCTTAATATGAATTTATACAGTGTCACCGCATCTTGCAAAACGAAATTGTGATTGCTCCAAAAATAAGTCAGTTTGTATACGGTATACTGAATTGACTTCATGCATTTATATTCATTCACACAGTCGAAATGTAAATTTTTCGCACTCTATCCACAATTCTACTGAGGGTTTTATTACGCCATTAGGCCAGTCAGTAGCTGACTTGTGTAATGGCGGCCAAAGTTAAGCAATATTTTCCTGAAATTGCTTTTGTAAACTACTGTACTTGCTTGAATCAGTTAAATATAAACAGTAATACATAAACTTTTATGTTAGTTGGTAGGTAATGATAAATAAATAATTTGGGATTTAAAAAAGAAAACAAAGATAATTTGGTCCATTGTATTGTGGTATAGAAATACAATAATTTATTTCACATTTTAATATAATACCTTGTATCTCAATAAAAGCTTGTTATAATGGAACTCGATATAAAAAATCTAATAATAAAGTTTTTTTTTAGGAATTTAGTTGGCCACCATGTTAATTTGCTACTATGTAATGCAAACAATCTTTTTATAACGTAATTCTCTTTGTATCCTAGTCATTCTAGGACACCAACTTTGAGGTTTTGGGGTCAAAAAAGCTGTTATACCACGTGACAACCTGCAGGTGGTGCAGTAGTGTATTAGTGGGAAATTTCTTGGGAAAAAAAAAGATAAAGTGTGGGTGTCTGCAAATTCATTAATATGGGATAGCAGTGCACCGAAAATTACATTAAAGGGGTTGTTATATAGTGAAAAAATGTTGAACTAATTTCGAAATCCATTCAGATTCGTTGTAGCGAATTTTGAGTGTAGATAGATCTTGGTTAGATTGTCCTTTGTGCTGAAATTTATTTGCATGTAGAACGAAAATTTTGGATTGTCAAACACGCACAATGTCAGCATAAATAACGTGTGGTGCGCTTATATTGGATTTTTGCGTGTCCTTTGCTGTAGTATCTACGTTATTAATGGGCCGGGTCTTTAATCTTTCTCCGGAGTCAATGTCACTTTGGTTGAAAATATATATAAGGAGAAGGGATAAGCGATGCGAGTGAAATATTTCAATAATGATGTTGAGTTGCTGCATCGGTGAGTTTGCCTGTCTAGCAAATGCGCATTGCGGAGAAGCAAAGCGACCCCTTCCCTATATTTCCTCTCTCGCTCTATCCCACCGGATATTTCAATCGTCGTCATCTTGCCTTCTCTCTGACACAATGAATGTTTCACTTTGTCGATCGATAAATCACGCATAATGCAAACGGTAGGATATTGGGAATTGGGAGGAGGAGGGGGGTGGGATGAATAGGAGAGTGAACAACGCAGACGCTATTTGTTGTATGGGTCTATGTAGCTGGGGTGAATTGCTCGCCAATGACGTCATTTCAATGCAACTGGCGTGCAACTTTGATGGCTTCACGTAATCCTTTCAGCCACTCGCCTACACTACCGACTAGACGTGACCACTCGAGTGAAGTCGGTGCGTGAACCCGAGGCACGCGTGGAGCGCGCACCGCAAACTCCTATTGAGATTGATCACTTTCCTATTGCTTTTGCAGTCTCATGCGGCCGAGGCAATTTTATCATCGAGATGTAGACGTGTTGCAGATTAGCGGCCTGTGTAAAGTAACGGGCCCGGTGTTGCCAGATTGCCGCTTCGGATTTAACGCTTCGCGTGTTCGCTCTCTCAATTCTCATTTCGCGTGAATTGTGTGTGTTTGTGTGTGTGTGTGTGTGTGTGGTTCGTCTCACACTATTACTAATAATGCAGAGAGGGATTTGCAACATGCAGTTAAAGCGTTTTGATAGGTTTATTAATGTACGTGCGAAAGCGCACTGTTGGGAAATGCTGGGTGTGACATAATAATGGACCGGTTGCCTATAGCTATCAATAAACGATTCGGATAAAAGTAGAAACCAAAATAGTGACTGTAACCATGCTTACTATTGCTGATTAAATCCTATATAATCCGTAATTACACCTATATTACACCATTGCAGTTACACCTGCAGCAAATAGGTTTTATGTTACACCCACAGAATCTAGTTTTTTGCACATTTATTGCACCTTTAGAGGCCTGTACACATCATTAATTTTCTATTTACACCCGATTCTAGGCGAATTTATAGTTAGTGAATGTGACGTAATGCAATAAGTTTAAAGGTGAACTGACACGGTTTTGTAACACCCCATGATATTCGGACTGTAGATAAGAATAATTAAAATTAAAACTATCAGTCCATTTGTTTTACTTTTAAAAAATTTATTAAAAGTTTTTTAACAGATTGAAGTTTGTGTGTTTTTGGGCCTGTGCAGAGTGGCTAGGAAGGGGAAAATTCTAGTATGGAGTTTGTTGTAGCATATGTAGTGGGGAAGCCACCTGTATAAGCCAGTAGGCATTTGTTACGTTTTGGTGCAAGTGGCATGCCATACGCACTGTCCCGGATGTACAATTTTAACAGTGTGAGGACTTTTGAGGACCAATTTTAGGCTACTACATTTGCTGATTTTTATTTTAAAAAAAGGAATCTGTGGGAAAATTAGAAACATATTGGACATATGCAAATACTTGTTGTTCATGCATAGGAAATTTTTCAGAGAAATCGGTTGCCAGAAATTTACCCTGTCAGTTCACCTTTAAAATAAAACTTACCAGCTACTTTGGAATCATATGCAACACCGACTCCACAAACACCATTGTCCCTCGCTGCTGCAACTTCACCAGCACACCTTGTTCCATGACTACGTAAATAGAAATGGAGTTTTACTTAGGCCTACTTTTAAAATATCGATTGCATGCAGCAAATATACAGATTACTAATTTATACCTATTAAACCAGTCGTCCGTGTACCTTGGATATGGATAAGGGTCGTTGCTGCTGAAATCGTAACTGGCTCGGGAATTCTTGAATGACCCAACAGGTAAACGAAAATCGATACGAAATCAATCACTGTTCCTGACCATCGATCAACATGATCCTCTGATGCAATTACTATACTCGGCACCACTTTATTAAATTACGTTATACTCTCACTCAGTCCAACAAACTCCAATATTGAATTATATGCACAACGTATTTCTATATATTATGCATGTGAGTAGAATTTAGGGGATTTCAACTTACATAATTGTTGCTCAGGTCAGGATGTTTGTAGTCTAAACCTGAAAGAAAAATGCAAATTTATGTGACTTTTACAATTGTAAATATGGAATTGTTTTTCGGTTATACAATTGTAATAACAATGTAAATTACCATCGTCCATGATGGCTGTTGTTACATTTTTTCCAGTGTATCCTTGTGCCCATGCTTCTTCAACGTTCAGGTCTAAGCGTGGTTTACCACCATTTTGCCCTGTATTTTTCTAAGAATATAAATGGGAAAACATACTGCACTTTCGTACACCTAAAATTCCAAAATTTTCGCTAAATCATTTATTACTTAATAAATAGCAGTGTGAACTGAATATAAAAATGCAAAATATACAGGCTGAGTCTGTAGGATTGTTCGTTGCTAATATATCGGAAATGCATCAGAAAACCGACATAGCAATGCGATGTAAGCATAGGGGGACACCTGCATATGTGCGGTTTGGTGACTTTCGAACGTACCATCATGGTGTTCCAAAATCTAACTTTGTTATTATGGAAGATAGAAGGGTAATGTAAATTACAAAAATGAGTGTTATATCCAGAGCATTCCGAATCTGCAAAGAAACTTAAAATCGGACGAACCGTTCAGATATTATTAGCGTCCGAAAATGTGCAATTAGCCTAGTCGTCAGCTGTCCAGCAATACTTATAAGACGTTGCTGGTAAAACAACAGTTAGGCTGCTGCTGCTGTTCATGGAACAAACATGGACATCAGCAGCATGGACAACACATAAGTTTAATGCGGGTGGTAAAGGCCATGCTGTAGAGTGCCTCTGTGACGTTTATAAAATGTTCCTTTTGCTTGTAGGCGTGCGTTTATGCGAGTGATCAGTTGTCTGGTTGGATGTGGATATTGTGGTAAACGGTGTCTGTACTCAGCGGCTGCTGCAGTTGCATTTCTGTTACTCTCACCAAAAATTACCAACATGTTCCACAA